>ONZK01001667.1:7983-24658 GCA_900322385.1 Pharnaceum exiguum | reverse complement strand
CACGTAGTACACTTCTAATCAGTTTAACAAATATTGTGAAGATGAAGAAGTCACACATCAACTTACTGTCGGATATACACCACAACAAAATAGTGTGTCTGAGAGGAAGAATTGAGCTGTGATGGAGATGGCCAGAAGCATGCTCGAGGAGAAACGTCTACCCAAGAAGTTCTGGGGTGAAGTTGTGTACACTTCCATATATATTCAGAATCGCGGATTCACCAAGGCTGTCAAAGATGTGACACCCTTGAAGCTTGGTCTGGGCATAAACCTTCTGTTTGACATCTCCGCATATTTGGTAGCTTATGCTACTATCACATTCCTGATCAGAAAAGGACCAAGTTGGATGCCAAAGCTGAAAAGGGAATATTTATCGGTTGTACTTCTCAGTCTAAAGGTTATAGAATCTTCAACCTAGAAACTGAGAAAGTTATTATAAGTCGTGATGTCACTTTTGATGAGGATGATTCGTGGAATTGGGATGACCAAAAGGAAGAAAAAAGGCTTATTAATGTGCATATCGAGCCTACAAATTCTTCTGAAAATAATGAAGTTAATACTCACACAACACCACCTCATAGTATTTCTCCAAGGATGGATTCATCTACTCATAGTGCCAATGCAACAGGTCCTAGAGGGAAGAAATATGTCTCAGATCTATATGTCAAATTCCGCGCATTGATCATGTTGATGAGGTTGAAGATTCAGAGGTATGTCACTTTGGTTGTAATTGAACCTACTTATTTAAATGAAGTTTTTGAATTTCAAGAATAGAGGTCTCCGATGGAGGAGGAGATCAAGATGATCGAGAAAAACCAGACGTGCGAACTTGTTGACAAACCGATACACAAGAAAGCTATTGGTGTTAAGTGGATCTTCAAAACCAAATTCAATCCAGATGGCACAATCCTGAAGCACCAAGCACGACTAGTTGTCAAAAGATATTCGCGACAATTTGGGGTTGACTATAATGAGACGTTTGCACCAGTCTCAAGACATGATACAATCCGTGCAGTTCTAGCTCTTGCAGCTTCCAATGGATGGAATGTTCATCAGATGGACGTCAAGTCTGCATTCCTCAATGGTTGTTTGGAGGAGATATATGTCCAACAACCCTTTGGATTTGAAGTCAAGGGGCAAGAGGACAAGGTCTTGAAACAGAAGAAGGCATTATATGGTCTTAAATAGGCTCAAAGAGCCTGGTATAGCAGGATCAAAGACCAACTCGCAGATATTTTCGCCAAAGCCCTTCCTAAGGGCATATTTAAACAACTCAGGCGTATACTTGGGATGCAAGAGAAGAGTTTGAAGGAGGAGTGTTGAAATTTGAAACTCTCTCACATTTACAATGCATGTTACCAAATTAATTAAAGCAATAAGTGCTAGTTATGTTTACTAGCAAAATGTGAGGACACAAATGGTGTACCGTAAGAAAAATTAACTTTAGCAAATGCAAACAAATGTAGCGTAAGATGAATTAAGGTTAGGAGTTTTATGTTTCAATGTGCAAATACATGCACATCATACGCCATAAATAGCTAGCAAATGTCAACTCAGATATTCATCTCATTCAATCAGTAAACACATATATTTCCGCAAGATTTATCTTCTCCCAATTTTCACTAGCACAATAAGCACTAGGCCATTATAAAGGCAACATTCATACACATCATAAATTACCATCAAGTCCCAAAAGGCAAAAACAGTCTCAAAAGTCAAAACTAAAAAGTACAACTCCCTCCCATTTGGCGAAATTGCTGGGAATAATACCTACTTCAACTCTTATAGCCCATAATGATCCAATGACATTTTTAAATGTGTCAAAATGTAAAATAAAAACTTTGGCTATACATATATCCATTAGAATTAATGTATTTCATCCCCTAAAAAAAATAAATATTAATGTATGTCATAGCCAAATTAAAATTGATGGTTTAATGTAAGGTTTAATTTATAAAAAAACTTGTTGGAAAACTTAAATAGATCGTTTTGGCTATGAAGGTCCAAGTAGGGATGATTCCCTATAATTTTTTAAGTAGGGATTATTTTGGAATAATTGCCCAACAATTTCGATCAATAATAATCATCATTGTCATAATCATAAATCAAAAATGGAGGGAAAGAGCTCTTCTTCTAACCCCCCCAAACCAACCGACTCCCTCCTCCACAAAATCAAAAGTAACTTCCACTTTTTCAATTTCGAATTCCTTTCTCTCTCTGTTAAGTGTTAACACTAACTAATAAATTGTTGTTTTATTTTTCAATTTGTGTGTCTGCGCGCAGGTATCACTCGCTCGATTCTCGTCAACCTTATAAACGGACGTTCGCCGGTGATTGTCATCAACAAGTTCAAAACCTACTGCTCACATTCACATTCTAATTCTAATTCTAATTCTCCCCCTGATAAATGGTTCGTACATTACTCTCACTCTCATTTTTTGCTATTATATTTATTTATACTGTACTATCACCTCCCTCCAAAAAAAAGAAGTTAAACTCCAATTTTCTTTTAAAAAAATTGACTCTAAAATTGGACTAATTAATGGTCATGTTGGACCAAAACAAAACTCAGGGAGTAATTATTTATGCGTACGCAGTTTTTTTTGTTGAGAGAATAGAGATTATGATGTTACATTAGTCAAAGCTTGACTGTTAAAGACGAAGAAGAAGAGAAAGCTAAATGACAGTTTAGTTTCGTTTTTTTTTTTTAATATTGGAAAGAGGGGAAGTGATTGGTAGGTTCACTAGTGGATGAGAGTTTTTTTTTTTTTGAAGGCGAGTGAATGAGAGTATTATTAGTCACAAATATATGTGAGGTCGACTAGTAGGTACCAAATGAACACACACTCACACACGCACACACACACACACATCCCCAAATAGGGATAGCCAAGGAGACATGACTAGATTTGACGCGCTGGCTGTCACTAGGCTTGTGACCGGCAATGAATACTAGTTTTTTTTTTGTTTGTTTGTAATGTGCAATGTGAAGGATTGAGTAGTGAGATGACACCAAATATGCGCTTCATGTTCGCCTGTTTTTGGCTGCAGACATGACTAGGTTTGACGTGCTGGCTGTCACTAGGTTTGAGACTGGCAATGAATACTAGTTTTTTTTTTGTTTTGTCGTGATGTGCAATGTGAAGGATTGAGTAGTGAGATGACATTCAAATTTGCGTTTCATATCCGTCTGTTTTTGGCTGCAGTTGCTGCCGGTCTAATTTGCCCGTAGGAAAGGAGGTACTCACCTTGCACAAGCAGTCACATGCTTACAGGATTGGTATGATTCATTTTATGCAACTAACTAAAATCTTATTATTATCTTTGAATCTTCATAGATTTTGTATTGGGAGAAGAGTTAGCTTGATAGCTTGAATTCTCACTCAGTGCCGTTTTTTTTCTCTTGGAAATATATGGTATTGTTTCTCCTGCAGATGTCATGTTGAGGGTGTTGGTAATTGTCCAGAAGCTTCTGCAAGAAAAAAGGCATGCATCAAAGAGAGATATATACTATATGTGGCCATCTTTATTTAAAGGTAAAAAAATGCTTGGTGCTTGCATATTCCAATATATGCTATGAAAGTATGAAGTAGGTTCTGGTGGAAGTTTCACTGTTACTTTAATTTCGAATACTTTATTATCGATGATGTAAATGATATTCTAGATTGCATTTTTTGAGCAGGCATTGTTTTCCTGTAATACTTGAGTGCTATCCACTTGGTGGCATGTTCCATGAAGTTTGAGAGTTGCGACATAATCCTGAAGTGTCTGTAATCGTTGTGGTCCTTATATCTTACCGGCAATGAGTTATTTTTTTCCTCTTATTCTGTTTACAGAGCAGTCTGTTGTAGATCGGGCCATAAATGATTTATGCATACTGCTAGAGTGCAGTCGTCACAATTTAAATGTGGTGAGTACACTTGCTGCATCTTCTGCATTTCCTTTTGATTCGGTTGAGCGTTCACTTTGGCTATCTGCTTTTCTCGCTGTCTTGGTTTTGTCATTATGTACTGTTGGTTGTCTTGACATATATTCCCTCTGTAACCTTTGCTATTCTTTCTTTCTCCAGGTTTCCGTTTCAAATGGGTATGCTTGTTCTCTTCTCTTTTCCTTTTATCCTCCTATGTTCTTTTTCTCTGTGCTTGTTCTTGTGTATGTGTGTAGACTGTAGAGCTGTGTAAAATCTTCTAGAAGATGGACATATTCTGTTTCTGCAATAATGTCTCTGGTTTAACCAGGAATAGGGTTCAATACTTCTCGAGCTGTACCTCTTTTGAGTTCAATTAGAATTAGGGATGCTTATTAGTCCCAGCTATCTCACTTGTTCACATCAGGAATAAGATTATGTACTCTAACTCGTTCACCTCAATTGTTGAGAATGGAACATTGTTATTCAGGCTTTTGGAAAGACATTTTGTATCTGATGTGTTCTCTTTCCTCAGAAACCCTATAAGTATTATTTATGTTGTTGGGATACTATTGTATTTGTGGATGATTTGGTCCTTTATTTGGACAAAAACATACGAGAGATGTAGCAGTTTAACTTTGAACAATGCATTGACGATGGTGTATGAGAGTGCTTTACAATCTAAACTTCAGCAGGCTTCATATTCTCTGCTGTACTGTTGTTTCTTCCTCATTTTATATACTATAATCTTCCTTTTTCATGTAGTTTTAATCAATTTTTCCTTGGCCAATGACCATCCAGGTTGGTGATGGGCTGGATAAGGTATTTTGAAGATGGGAAGAAAGTTGATTGTATGGCTAGCCCTAACAATGTAAGTTGTAAAATTTTCAATGAGATTTGGTGGAATATTTCCTTCGATAGTTATCAGCTAATCTTTATTTGATTCCAGGCCCAGACAATTCCTGTCCACGTCGAAGGAGTTTTAGGTATATCCCCATATGAGTAGGAGCTTGATTTTGCAAACATGGTCTCGCCCTTTCACTTTATATATCTTAGCTGAAATTTCTCCACTTATCCTCTATGTATGTCGGTACATTATACAAGTGGTGATGGTTGCATAAGATTTTCTTGACTTCTTGTAACAGATGTTCTTAGCTTCGCCGAATACATCCTGGTGGTTGAGAAAGAGTCAGGTAGTGATTCTTTCCCCATGGTTCCTGTAGTCCATACCCTTGATGTTGAAAGTTGCATAATTATTGCTCAAATTCAGCAGTATTCCAGCGTCTGGCTAATGACCAGTTCTGCAGCCATAATCGATGCATTGTTATCACAGTAAGTAGTAAAGTGTTGTTTTGCTTATTCTTGAGGGTGGGTATTAACTGCAATTTCTGCAGGGGAGAGGCTACCCTGATATCCCTACAAGAAGGTATTTGCTGCACTATTTAAACTTTGAAGAACTTGAATAATATTCGATTCTTCTTTGTCCTTGCTGGTGGAACTCTTCATTTTTTTGATCACAAGATGCGTTCAATGTTTTCTGCTTCAGATTCTTGCGCCTTCTTACAGAACAGTTGAGAGTTCCAGTGTATTGCCTGGTGGATTCTGATCCTTATGGTTTTGACATCCTTACGACCTATCGTTTTGGCTCTCTGGTGAGTTATCCTTTGACTGTTTAAAGTTGTTTCTTATAACTATTTGGTCTTATTATTATGTTCATCTGTGCTTGATCTTGGAATTTGGGTCACAAAAACTACCTCTTGTTGTTTTATTTAGCACTTCTTCTGACTATTAGATCTTTGATGTGCCATATGCTCTTACAGGAAATGGCATATGATGCGGAATTACTTCGTATTCCAGAAATCTGCTGGTTAGGAGCTTTCTTATCTGATACTGAGAAATATGATATTCCTTCGTGTTGTCTGCTTCCCTTAACAACTGAAGGTACGGAGAGGGCAGTGTTTATGGTGTGACATGGTAAAGATTTTGGTTGTAACATTTGGTGCCTTGACAATTATTTCCGAAAATTTCTTGTTTAGATAAGAAGAAAACTGAAGCCATGCTTGGTCGATGTTATTTGCTGCACGAGGAGCCACAATGGAGGTTTGTTTCTGTGCTATTGTAATTTAAAAGATGATTTTAATTAAGTTGCTTCACTTTCTCTGATTTGATTTGTATTTTTGTCATTTAAGATTGGAACTAGAGGTGATGCTCGAGAAGGGCGTGAAATTTGAGATTGAAGCATTGTCTGCTGGCTCACTTTCTTTCTTGTCAAAGGAGTATTTGCCGTCTAAAATCCGATGTGAGTGTTATTCTAGTTTAGTTATATGCATATAGTTTGGAATAAGGTAGCATGATAATAATCACAGTCAACTTTGAGCCTTTGTATGCTGTTCACTTTTTGTCAGTGCACTACAGTAGGGATAGGGATGCCTTTGGGATATTTCCTCGGATGTGTTCTGCAGGGTAATGACCACAATTCTTAGCTGTTTCCTCTAACATTACCTGTGGCTTCACACGTTTTCTTTTCAACAAGATTCAGTATAAGTTCATCACCTGTGGCTGTGCATTATGTTTACTGAATTCGTCTTGCCTTATTTTGCGGTACTTTCTCTTCTTTTGGCGCACTAGTGAAAACATGTAAGAGTTTAACTGTGTGATATTGTAGCCATTTTGAGCAGAGGTAAAGCAGACGGTATCTGACAGCTTATAAGTTGTCCTACATTCTTCCTACGTTTGGTATGTTGATTGAGAAGGGTTTGGAGGCTATGTTTATAGAACACTTTCAACCTCTACTGTTTAGAGTTCCGTGAAATTCACAGGCACCAACACCTTTCCAAGTTTCTCCTGTGAGAAGGGCGAAATCACAACCTAATCTAAATTTTTTGAAGGACTGGTGTGTGACTACCAGCTTAGGTTCTAGTGTTGGGAGCAGCTTGACTGTAGGAACTATGAGTAGAATGACACTTTTTTTTTTGCAAATCAGTTTTGACATTCCAACTTCACTCGTTATGATTTCTAGGAAACAAAGAAAACTTGCCGAAGGTACCAAATGTGTTTTTGAGTTGTCTAGTCTCTCTAGGTTGACAGTTACTCTTGAATAGAAGATTCCTTACAAAGAGGGCTCCAACTAGCCTCAGCTCTGACTTGACATCCGCTTATGTATCACTTGATTTCTTTGAAACATTTTTCAGACCATCATGCAATTTGTACTCTTTGGAAAAGCAATGTTCGCCTAGAAATTAGACTGCAAAATTTCGAAGTAGAATACAGATGATCAAATACTGATTTGGATGAAACAATAGTTAATCCAGTATGCAGTCTGGTGAGGTACATTTTGAGAAGAGCAACATATACCTAGAAAGTAGACTGGAAAATTTTGAGGTGCACTACCGGTGATCAATTGCTGGTATGGGCTGTGAATGAGCTACATTAGCACTTATCTTATGGTTTGTGGGCTAGCTCACTGTTTTCCCTTTGTTAATAGGAAAAACTATAATTTCTGCCCACCTATGCAATGCTTGGAGGGGGACGTGTGTTCATTCAAGCATGGTGATGACTCATCTTAGAAAAACTATGCTTTTCTCCATTGGTCCTTTTTTATTTGGGTTTCTGTTTTCGCATCCTGCTACTTTGAAATCTCTACAGCAGTCTCCGCTATGAGGCATGTTAATTTGAGCTCTTTGCTTTCCAACTAGAGTAACTTCCTGACCTTTCATCCAATAATAATAATAATAATAATAATAATAATAATAAATAGCTTTTGCACCAGCAAAGTTATTAGAACAGTCTCCTGGTAATTGCTGTTATACCTTGGACTGAGCTGGTGACAGGTGCAGGGCTGGATGATGATAGGTGCTTTGTGCTCTAATAATTTTTCTCATTCTACATTATTGTACTAGACACTGGGCTTTTTATAATGTACAGGGAATCATGTTTTTCATGTTGAATATCCTTTTTTTCCCGTTTATTATCTTTATTATTTCATTATAGTACAAAGACTTTTTATGCCTTCAGTCTCTTTTCAGGCCAAGAGAAGTTTCCACTGATTCTCACTTCCTTAAAATTGTTGGTAGTTGTTCTTTTTTCTCCGGATCTCATTATTTTGTAATATGTAGGTTCAAATTCATGCAACTGACAAGTGACCAAATGAAGTTTTGTTCCATAAGGTCAGCTGCCCTGCTAGGCTAAATACAAGTTTGCTAACCAGATAATTATTCCTGAAGCATCTTCTTCTGTATGGCCCTATATAATTCATTATCTAAGAACATATAATGATGCCACTATGCCAGTGACATTTCTTGCAAATATCTCATATTTGGTTTGGGGATTTCTCATTAATATTCTGTACGGTCAGCATATTATGGTACCTCATTTTCTAGGCAGGAAACTTTAGCTAACTGCTATTTTGAAAACTACTCTTTTGTGTAGGCATATCTCAACTGTTGTTTTACTAATTCATTGTATGATCCAACTGGATTTTGGAAATAATGATTATGTTAAGGTACTAATATGTTTATGGCTTGATTTGTTAAAATCAACAATGACCTTGTGTACTGAACCCTGCCGCCATCCCATAGCAATGTGAATTGATGGTTGATTGGTCATGATGTGTACATTACTATACTTAATACTTCTCATATGTCATTCAGAACAAAGATATTTTTTCCTCATTGCTTGATTGTTACACTTGATGCTGCATGTCCACAATGCATTGAACTCTCAATTTTCTTGTGTAGTAGATTTATATTTACTGGTTCAAGGAGTTAAATATTACCCTGTTAATTTTTAGCGCTTTTGAACTTCTCCTCTATTGTTAGTTTTCTGGGCTAAACGTTGATCACTCGTGTGTGTAAGAATTGTTGGTTCATGCTTCCCACTCAATAATTGAGGCCTTGCTATTTCATAAACAGACAGTTTATAGTAGCATGCTGGTGGACCTCGCTATTTGCATCTTCAGAGAGCTTCTTTTCTTTTCATTTATGTTAGTGATTTTCTGGAGCCTTCTTTGTTGTACCATTGCCTTGTATTAATTACTTTTATGTTTGAACATATAACAGGGTTCTGATTGTCAGCAAAGTTTACAATTATTTTTCTTGTTTCAATTGTTTTTTTTTTAGCATGTTACATGGTTGTGATTATCAGTTGACTGTGCAAAGCTAACTTTGATCATCTACACGGGTATGGGATTATTTAATATTCATGTTTCCTCATCTTTCACTTGTTCAGAAAAATTTGTATACAATTTGGCATTAGTTCATTTTGCTTTATAAGAGACATGAGTTTGTTAACTTTTTCTGTGATGTATTACCATTGAAGTGGCTCACATTTGCCTTCTCCTGGACCTGTTGATATCATGCAGGCATATATTAGACATTGTTCAGTATCAATTTGATATTGACCTCACAGTCATCACCTCATGGGGAGGACCCGTTATGGAGGAGTTGTTCTATGTCTAGAGAAGAAGTGACAGTGATAACTGTTGAGAACTTAAACCACTTGAGCAGATAGACGGTGATAGATTCTTCAGCTATCTGTGCTAAAGGAAGTAAGTATACGAGGAAGATATGTCCCTCTCTCCTGTTGCACAATGAATGCCTTAATTTGTTGCTTATATTTGTCTTGTGTCCTTCTTCAAAATTGAAATTTTGTGAGAAAATTACGAATCAATTGGTTTGGGTCCATGTTTTATGTTGTGTCATTAACTCATCTCAAGGCAGTTAGTGAATAGTGACCCTCCATCTTTTAACATTGCCTCTTGTTAATAGTAGGGTAGATGAAATGCTGCAAGTTGGAGAAGTTTGAGATTTTTTGCCCAAGATCTCTGAATAATGGATGTGTGGGTTCTACTCACTTGTTGAATATGGAGTGTTTTAAAATCAAAAGCATTAGTTTGCAAGATACTGATAGCTTTTTTCCTAGGCTATTGCAGAGCAAGGTAGATGTTTCAACGGATTAGAAAATCCAGTACATACATATGTCTTAAAATGAATGCCCATCTTTTTACTTCAGCCGACCCCAATAAATCTTGGGATTAAGGCTACATTGTTGTTGTGGTTGTCCAAGTTTTCCTTCCACCTTCTGGATTTTGATTTGTGTGATTTGGGATTACTGTTTGTGGCGTCTTGTTGCATTTGGTGGGAGCAGCATATGTGGTTAAGTTCTAATCATTGGACCTTCTGGGGCTTAGGTCTAGATATCAATCAGGTGATCATTTGGAGGCCACAGCGTGGGTGTTGAACATTTAGACTATAGCGACTGATTTATTCTTATTTGGAATGGTAGGGCAATGTACTATTCTGGGGTTACTAATCAAGGATTTAAGGGGGGAATTTATCAATGTTGAGTGGGAGAGAATCAATTAAAACCAAATTAGTAATCAATGATTGATGAAGATCCTGTATGTCAGATTCTCAGTCATCAAGCGTTTGGTGTTATGTGTTATTCAAAGTACATGATGTACTGTAGAAGTGATTTAGCTTATGTAAGAGCTGGCTGATTGTTACGCCTCCCTGTTTTCGCATGCTCATTCGTGAACCACTACTAGTTCTAAATGGAGTCATGGAGATTACATTATCCACCTGTATATGTGTAAGGGAAGTTTGAAGTAGGATCTTCTCCATTAACTCGAGGGTCAAGTGAAGTGCATTATGAAGGGGGTAGGGGACTTTTTTATTTTTCTGATTAAAAAAATAGTCTCTTCTCTCTCACATAAAAGCACTTGACCCTCAAGTTAATGGAGAAGAATTGCTCTCTGTGTAAGGCTACTTAGACTTCTTAAATGTTAATCTCATGGAAAACAAATGCGATTCTGCGTTGAGTGTAAGTTTTACCTGTTCACTAGTACTGTAGTTGTTTATGCGAGCGACAAGTTTAAGGTGGGGTAAGTTCAGACACTTGTGGGACTAATTTACTGTAGTGAACTATGAATGCCTACAGTCACACTTGGATTTTGGAAGTACATTTCTGATCATCTATACTATGATTAACTTCTTAGCACAGTAACCACGTCGTGCACAACAACGTCCTTGTTTGTACTCTGAATTAGTGAAATTGATGATCCAAACTCATACTATTCCATAGTCCATGATTGTGGGGTAGGAAGGGCAAATGTGAACAATCGTTTCATCTATTGTTTTCCAATCATGATGGTCGTGTAGAGGAAATCATATCGGATTCCTGCTACCAGATCATTCTTTCGTTTTTATCTTTTATTTACTTCTGATCTGATTAAATCATTTCGAAGAACGTATGGCTCCTAGCTTTTCTCTCCAAGTCTCCATGTGCGGGGGGACAAACGGAAAGGGAGAAGAGAAGTACATTCAATGTGTTGTAGCAATCTTTGTTGGAGTGTGTCTGAGAACCCACTTTAAGTCAAAGTTCTGGAACAATGCTTTGTCTTTTGTAAGTGGACTTTTTCAAGGCCTCGTAAGCAATATTTTGAAAACCAAACCGATCAAGCCAGTTTTTCATCTGATTCATTGGTTTAACCGGTACTAAAAATCAGTTAAGAACGATATTTTAAAATTATTTAATAATAAATTATTATTAATAATTTTTCTGTTGAAAAACAGGTTAAAGCCGGCCTGAACCGGACAATTTTGTTTCCCTAAAATGTATTTTGTTTCTGGAGCATGATAATTATATTTGATAAATTTAGCCATTTGTTTTAGTTCAAACTTCAAGTTAGACAACAAAAGTTGAAATAATCAGCGTACTGTTTTATTTATTGCAGTTTCATGATTAGTCTTGAACGCATTTGACTATTTTCACTCTATGATTGAGTTGTTGTTTGATAGTTGCCCATGAATACAGTAATATCTAAGATGATCTGGACTACGAATGAATTAAAATCTACTCGTACTACATTCCCGTGATGAGAGATTAGCTGATTAGAGAAACAATTGTCGTGTCCATCGAAAATCTTAGCCATGTCACTTGTAAACGTGGGTCGATGGACTTCAAGTTCATGATCATATGGTTTATATTAGTATAATAATATGTGACGTAGAGAACTTATGTTTACCTGTAACTATTAATTGTTTTCTAAACTGTTACTGGAACATGTGGATTTTGTACCATTGACATTTTGAATTGACAAATCTTGATGTCATAGATAATTATCAGTTTTTACAGCTGGATGATTTGATAAATACAGAATTTATAGTTTAATGGAAGCAAATTGCTCTGTCACGGCCAGAGTGTCGTGAAAATTGAGGGCATGCTACATTGTTAATTAACTTATGTTTTGTTGTGATTGATCTCAACAAATATTTCACTAATATGTGTGACAAGTACGGTTCTCAGTTACCCTCTTGAACCAAAATGCTTTGCATACCTTATATTATGATACTGTACATCGTATTTGCTACTACAGTAACTAGAACAAAGATAAACGATAGTCTTGACCACTTGACCATTGGGATGCGACTCATGCGAGGTAGTGATAATTATGAAATAGGATATATAAAATGAAGTGTGTACGATTTTTTTTTTGAAGGTCAATGAAGTATATTTTTTGTGTTGAATACTATGTTAGGTTGTCTTGTTTCCTTCCTCTGAGCCATTTTCTGTAAAGAGCTTGTTTTCTCTTCTTTTTTTCTTTCAGACTTTATAGATGTCTCCCCGGGGGGTTTGGCAATATAATGACCCTTATGAAGGAGTATATGCCAGTAAATGTTTGTTAGTTTTCACTCATATCACTACAATGCCAGGGCATTTGGGGGATATCTGATGCCATGATTGTTGTGTAGTACATTATGCAGTCATGAGAATAGATAAACAAGTTCACAGACTTTTATAATGAGAAGATACTCTATTTCCGAATGTAGAAAGCGTCGCATGAAGTTTTGGTCTTCAAGACCTCTTTATTTCGGCCTCTGCGTTTCTAATTTTATACTACTAAGGTGTCCAAGGACCACTTTCTATCTTCTCTTTTCAAGTTTTTTTTTTTGGTTTCATGTATGTTCATAATTAAACAAGTCCAGTGAACTTTATGATGATTCTCATCATTCCAAATTCAGAAAGTGCCACTTGTAGAGCTTTACAAATGACTTGATGCTCATGATAGCATCTGCTACATAAAGGATAATTAATATGTATAATGAAGCATAAAACTTCTATATATTAGCTGCGTCATGCCGGAAATCAAAATTGTGACAGAGGCAAAAGCATACTAGCAAGGAATATCTACACATTCTAACTGTCCTAAACCATGATCAGTTGTTGTTGAGCTTCGATTCTGATCTCTTCCTTCATTCTTCTGATGAAATCGTCAAATTTTCTGTTCAATTCTTCTGTACTCATCTTGGCAGTGCATTCTTCCTCTTCCATTTCGTCTTCTTCGTCTTCCTCGATAGCAAAGTCATTTTCTGATTCCTCTTTCACGTATTCTTCCTCTTCGTCTTGACATTCATCACCAGAGTTCACATAATCCTCATCTCTTCCTTGTTCATTATGTGTAATCACTAGCTGTCTGTCTTTCACCTCCACCTCTTCCGTAGCTAGTGCGGCATCATTTGCTTCTGAATTCTTTCCTTCGTGATCGTTCACCGAGGCCATATCATTCAGCAACACAAAATCTTCTACTGATGGCTGTAGATTCTGCGTGTATTCCTTGAAAATTAAGTCATTATCCGGGGTGGTCTCGGGTTGGGGCAGTGACGGAACTTTGGCTTTTAGATTTGGGTACTTGGCAATGAAGACTAGGATTCCATTGCATATGAGGAATATATAATTTTTGTCAGTGGCAAGGGAAAGGAGCTGAGAAGAAAATGTGGAGTTGTGGTTGACAATGGACTGAAAGAACAAGGGAAGCCAAGAAGAGCTCAGAAAGAAAAAGGAGAAAACCGAAATTGGGAGGACGAATTTGCAGAGCTTCTTTACAATAGCTCTGAATGGCAATGCTTGGTCCATGTTATTTAGATTTTGGTCTTGATGATGCATTTCTAAGTCACAGAATGGAGATGCTTGATACATGACTTGGATATTTGGTTCTTGATGATGGTTCATTTTTTTTTTAGTCTAATGAGTCTCACAAGCAGCTGGAAGCTCTCTCAAAGGCTATCTGAACTTATAAGCTTGGTTGGTAGTTCTTCTGAGGTATAGTTTCCTTATATAGGGGTGAAAATACCTGGTGTTTGTGTGTTGACATAATTGCCCTTGTATCTTATGTGATGTAGACAGTACGGATGGCTTACCAAACGTACTCAACGGGTGACCACGCCATCTATAGAACTAGGTGATTGATTCTAGGACTTGGGTATGCTTGCCATATGACGTGAAACATTTTTGCATTAATTTAACTGTTCTAGATTTTGAGGTGTCACCCCTCCTTGTGGTAAAGCCTTACCTTCATGTTTACTACCGTAGATTAGAGGTGTAGTTGCTTTGTAGCTGAATTACATGATTGCAGGTGGCCATTTATCCTGGACCAAGAATTATGAGACAGAGGATCCCCTGTGCAAAAATGGATCTTCAAATTGAGGTCCTTGTTTGTCCCACTAAATTATGTTCTCCCTGTCTTTCTTTCTTGCACTCTCCTTTTGCTTCAGTTCTTTTTCCCCTTAGCGGCAAATGCATAATTTACATCCCTTAATAACGTTAAGGTCACTTACAAGTTGCAAAGTTAGCTATTCCAACAAAGCAAAGTGTAAGGGAGAAAAATGATAAGCTGTCTTTTAGGAAACGCATGAACGGATGGAATGTGTCATCAGTCTTTTCTTTGAGCTTACTAGTCTTTGCAATCTTTGAGTTGTGAATTTGTCATACAACGGCACCCATTTTGTTGAGTATGATTAAAATACGATTCTAGTTTTTTTTAATAAAATAAAAACATAATACGATCTCAAACACCACCTAATACTTAAGTGAGCCATAATATAGCCATAGAACACATAAATCAAAATTGATTGTGATCCATGAACATGGATCAAAAAGAAAAGAATAATACAAAGACAAAAATTCCATAACTGACATGTGACCTTTCCTTTTGCTCTCATATCTGTCGAATAGATCGTTATACGTCCCGAAAAAGTAAGTCTAGTGCTCAAAATATCAGAAGAGTGGTCTGCGCCAAATTTCGGCTGCTTAACTGGTAATAATTAACAAAATTAGAGGAGAAATACGTATCGTAAACAGTTTTGATAAACCTGGTTATGTTTATGACTTTATGTCTACCTAACAGGTATTTGTCCGGCTGACACGTGTGCTCTTCCAATTTGGACTATTCGTCTCTGCTGGCTAAATTTAGATGCATTGAGATTAGTTGTGAGTTATGTGACGAATGCTATTCGTAAGTATGCTAGAGCAATTAACCCCTTCTTTACTTGTTCTTACACTTTATTTCTTATTTGAACGGTGATCTTACACATTTGTGTTTGAGTTAACATGAGTTAGATGGGACAGACTTGGCAAATAAAGCATAGATATGTGGTGATAAGTTGTTCATGAAGTCATGATGCAGGCCTCTAGTTAGCATAGGTTTAAGTGTTTAATTTGTTATACCAGTCCTACCTCTAGAGCTCTATGTATAGTTCGGAATTTTTGAGTGAATGAGGCATATTCAGAGTAAAAGATCATTTCTATACTTCCAGTAAACTATGAGTTCTTTTTTTAGTGATAGCGCGGCCCTCATTAGTTAGGGAAATTATTACGGAGTATTACAAGTTGTCTAGCTAGAAATTTCTTAAGTTCTGAATATAGACTAAAGTAGATACACAAAAAATTATGTGAAATTCATTTTATACATGAGATGGGGTCATTTAGGGTCACCATTAACTACATGATAGATTATTAATTAACTTTTTTTATCATCAATACCCAGTCTTATATATGAAACGGATTCATATTATTTTTTTTCTAAAATTGCTAGGAGATGACTTCATTTTAGTTTGATTACGATGAGTCTCCGTTTCTTGATACTAGTCAAAATTAATTCTTTGTGAAATATCCCCTCTTTGTCCATTCTTATCCACTTATATGGTGTCTCTGTTGAATACAACTGCACATGGTATGTCTTATGGTATTTTCTGCCCTGATAGTGTCCGCTTATCATCCATGATTCTTGGTAAAGTTTAACCTCATTCATTCTTCGCTAGTACTACGTATGTGGCAAGACCACAAGCTTGTCCCAATAATAAAAGCCTTTTTAAATTATCTATTAAAGTTGATACGACTAATATTTTGTACTATTCAATATTCAACTTTCTATGTCTTCTAATCAGTTACACATGAAATGATTTGTAATTTTCTTTGCACCGTACCTTATGCTTTGTATTCGAAAGAGATGTATCAGTAAACCACTTAGCAAAATGATAAATGGTGTCGCCAATCAAAGTAGGGATTCATCCCCTTCATAACCAGCTTCTTTGATTTTGTGGAGAATTATTAGATATTTTACTAGATATTGTCTTATGAGAAGAACAAATAATGTAGAGATTAGTATCTCTAAGATTCTAGTTAGCTTGTGTTTTAGTATATTATAACAATATAAACAGTGGTATTCCCTGCTTCTGTTACATCCATCAATACAATTCTAGTTCTACCTTCTACATAATTTAGCATGAATATACTACTGTGCTCAAAATAGTGAGGTTGTGTGATTGTTTTTTTTTTTGGTAGATAATGAGGGACACAGCCCAGAGGGACAGCTAAAAACCAAAGCAGAAAGAACAGAGTAAACAAACTATGAAAATAAATCTAACACAAGTTAGAGTCCTATGATAAATTCATGCTACGATGAATTTCATCCTCTTCTTGTGAGCCTTGGCC
>ONZK01001665.1:0-26077 GCA_900322385.1 Pharnaceum exiguum | reverse complement strand
AAATATTATATTCTGATGTCCAATGAGGCAATGAGCTCAATCTATTAGTGGATTTGGAAGCTGTAACCAGTGTGTTTGTGGAGCCAGGGCAGTGAGGAGTGAGAGAGGTAGGGGGGTTGTTAGGTGAGAGAACTGCTCTGATGTAATGGGTACTCGAAGTATTGAAGGTTGTGATTCAATGGAATTTTGGAGGTGGGGAGAAACTTGTCCTCGGCTATGGTTGGTTAGGAGAGACAAGGAGGAGAGTTTCAGAGTGAAATCGGGCTGGGTTTTTTCTTCTGGGGGGACAGGTGGGGATAGGTGAGATGCGGAATTGGACTGAAGTGAAGAATCGTAGTTTCTCCTTCTAGGTTAGCTTGTGACTCATAAGAAGTCATTGCAATACTGAATTCTTAGTCTAAGAAGCTGCTTTGGAGCTAGGCAAAAGATAGTGGCAACTGTTAAAAGTTATGTAGAACGGACACTTCTTTATGGCGAACTGTTCATATCGAACACGAGAACACAGGAGGGGTGATAGACTTCTGTCTATGAACGGACACGTGAGGGGGTCACAGACTTCTGTCATTGGTTTGGGACACAGGAATCAGGATACCTCAGGAAGGTTACTGTACAGGAGCCTGTGTCCTGCCTATTTTCCTTTTTCTGTTTTCTTGACACCTACAGTAAAGAAAAAAGAAGAAAGTGACACCTACAGCAAATTCCCTTTGTAAATTTTACTTATTCTTTTCCCCCAAATCAATTCAAAATGCCAGCCCCAATATCTCCCTCCCAACTTATCAGTTATCAACCCATGGGGCCACAAGTCTCTGCTCACAGATTCTCTGCCGGAGTTCAACTCCATTGGTGACCGACTTACCTGCTTTCCTCCTTATCTTTGCTGCCTCTGCCACCTCTTGCTGCCCTTCTCACCCGGTTTATTCTCTCCTTGCTGATTTTTCTATTTGTGATTGATAATTTGGTTGCATGGAAGCTATTTTCGAATCTTTGGTGATTGTGAAGTAATGGCATTGAACTGTGGACAATTACTTTCCAAGTCCCTCCCAAAGTAGTTGTGCTACTGTGCTAGGCTAGTTGGATTTAATGACCTGTTTCTTGCTTTTATTTAACTAAGATTTGGAAGTGTGGAGCTTTAATTTACTAAAGAAAATATCACCTTAAGTAGCCGTGTCCTTTGCAAATGCCATTTCAGTGTTCCTCAGTGTCCTTGAAGCTGTCTGTCATGTCCGCGTCAATGTAACGTAGCGTGAAAATTGGATTGGCATGCATGTTGCTAGTTACATGCTAGTTGTAGGGTTGGGCTGCTGAACTCTCGAACTTCGTCGACTTGGAACGAGAACCGAGTTTTTATCTTTCAGCAAATCATGTCCTTGTTGATAATTGAACTTGGTTGGCGAACGGGCGTGCTGCCCTTCTCCTCCAATGTAATTCCTAGAAACATGCCACTGGCTTGTGGTCTGTGATGCATCCATCTCTTTCTGTCAACGATGTCGCATACTGATAGGGTACAATGCTAGTCACCTATGTAAATAATGACGCATTTAAACCTTGGAAGAGGACAACCTTGGCTAGTGGTTAGCTTTTAGTTTTCCTGGACCTAGGAAGCAGTCAAGCACTTCAATGTATTCTAGATTTATAATGTGTCACTCTTCTTCAGACTTTTCTGGGAGGTCATAATTCTGTCTTTTGTCAAGTTTCTGTAGAATCGGGAAACTGACCTGTCTCAATTGTGTGGATTTTTTTAGATTATGTGATAGGAAATGTGGTTTTCAATGGTCAAAATTACATTGAAAATGTGGTCTGACTTGTTCATAGATCTTTTTATGATTATTGAAGCGATTGGCTTTTTTTTTTTTGGTGTGATGAAGCGATTGTTGTTTAACTTTGGTTTGAAAATTGAAACTATTCTCTGCTCACATGTTTGGTCAATGTTCCCTGCAGGAGTTATTACAAGTGCACTCATCCTGGATGCCCAGTTCGGAAGCACGTGGAGAGGGCATCTCATGATCCAAAAGCAGTGATAACCACATACGAAGGAAAACATAATCATGAAGTTCCAACTGCTAGGAATAGTAGTCATGACACAGCGCCTCCAGCAGCTTCAAGCATGGTCTCTCGTTTAGGATCGCATCACGGTAGTGAACCAGTCAGTTTGGATCTTGGTATGGGATTACGGTCTGCTCCCAATTTCATGGGCAGTCAGCAGCAGGCAATGGATGGTAACCATTTACCAGGACAACACCAATTCAGCGGTCAAAATCTTTTGTTACTTCAGCCAGGGTCGATTCCGAATTTTCCTGGTTATGTAAATGGTGGTGGTATGGTACTGTATGGTTCTAGGGAAAACCATAGTCAAGGGCATAATATGGGAAATCCACCTGTAAATCACTCTTCTAATCAATACCAGCAGAACATGGGAAGAATACTCATGGGTCCATAGATATATATATTAGAAAATTCAAATATTGAACTATTGAAATTTTCCTGAAATTTTTTCCTTTTGATTTGTCTATTTTATTTATATAGGATGGAGGCCACCGGAAATCAGACTGGAATTCGTCTGGCCTATTAGGTGTTTTTAGTATTTTCTGCATTTCAAAATGGGTTGCCCAATGCCCATCAATAGGGAGATTGTCAGTGTAGTGAGCCGCAGCTTATGTACAGTTGTAACTTTGTAAGTTGTAAGCAATTAAGATGTATGGAATGAGAGGCCTGAGAAGTCTGATTTGGAGCAACTGTTGTGTTGGTCCACTCTATTTTCAGAGCTTGCAAAAAAAAAAGGATCTGAATGTTCGACAGCTTACATACAGTAAAAACTGCACTATTTGACTTTTGCTGCCTAACATGCCATTACCAATTACCAATACTTGCCAGGAAAAGAAGACATCCTGATGCATAAGCAGCTGGGAACTGGTCCATTTAATTGCTAATATTAACTTGTTAAGTAACAAAATTCAACTTTCCAACCATCTCACTATTGCAGCATTGAGACTTCAGATGAGGCTAACATAATTCATATATTGAGAATCGGAGAATGATCACTCCAACTACAAAGATTACTACTCCGTAGAGTTTTTTTTCCACTAGCTGCTGACAAAGCTACTTATTATTTGACAGAGTTAATTACCATACTAGCTCATACTGATTTCTTAGCTAGCTCAGCTGAACTTATAATCTCTTAATTTGAAGTTGAAGTGCCCTTGTCACCGCTAGTATCTCCCTGCTTCTTGTCACCACCATCCTTATCATCATCTTTTCCTGCACGTATCAAGATGACATGCAAAAAAGATTAAGTTAGGAGGAGAGTCAACTAAGAGGATGCACTACTTCAAATAAAAGAGACATGAAAGCTGGAAAAAATGGCTTCTTAAATTTTTTCCTAGTTGGCACAGCGCCTAGAGAATGATCTTTACCTTGTTTTTCCTTATAAGGTTCCGACTCGATCTTATGCACGTAGGGGCAGGTGCGACAATAGAGCCTTTCATCGGTGTTCTCAGTCGGTGCTTGGTACAACAATAGGTTAGCACAGGTGGGGCAGAATATTAATCCCGATTGCATATTGAACCAAGTAGACGAGTAGAAGAAGGGTGAGAAAAGAAACTGTGTACATGTCTATTTATAGAGGGTTTGCCCTTCCCTCTATCTTCCATTTTCCTATAATCCTATTTCGTCATGGATATTATATTGCATTGTATTTCTCTGTTCCTGAATTAATATGACTGTCTGAGCATGGATATACTGTGGTTGCTTTTGAACGAATTTCTGAGCTCTTCAGCAACTGAAGTGGTTGATTAAGTTTTGCACTTCACATGAGCATGATCACGATGTTTTTGTTCTGTCTTTGCTGGCCAATTCCGTTACATTCAGCACAAACCTAAGACCATTGACTTCTACAGTTCTACTAAATGCTAATTTTGCACTCGGCTTTTTTTTTTTTGTATAATCACGTATTCATGTAGTTAGTACTTCTTGCGATAAATTTCCTATTTTGGCTAGTGACACGAAAATTTTGGACTCCAGAAATCACTGTATGTGCCTAAGCTGTACTGCCCCAGTGGCAGAGCCAGACCAGGATAAGTGGGTTCAAATTGGATTAGCTAGCGAAGGAAAATAGACATGCTTATTAGCTTTTTAAAGGTCAAATTACAAATCAAGTGGGTTGGTTTTTTAGCCGTTGGGCAACAACAAGTGATCAGGAGATATAAGCTCCACATTGCAAAAAAATAGGCAGCAACATACAAAATATATTTGACTTGGTAAATGAACTTGTGGCCTGTGGGGGTATAATTATAAATAAACGGAAAATTGTAATTGTAAATCACAACTAAAATTTCCACACACAAAAAAAAACCCTGTTTCTCATCAACAAAACACGTCAGAGTTCAGCCGTCCTTCCATTTTTGTGCTAAAAAAGAAATTTAAAACAATCGCAGGGTCCTCAAGAGTCATTATGTCCATCTTTGTTCCCATCATTTGGCCTACAACAAAACATAACAGTATAGTTCGATAGCTTCTACCAAGGTACGCAAATTTCAAGTCCTTGGCTTTTTTATTGGCTTTGTCTAGCTACCTAGCGTTTGGCTTATAAGTATATTGATCATGTTCGTTACGAAGGGTGGAAAACAATTTGGTGACTTGTAAGTGTCGCATGTATGTAGTATGTATGTGCACTCTTTTTTTTGCTTGGTTAAATTATTTTTTATCTCTTTTTCCTGGACATCTTTATACCTGTATAGATTTGGATCATTGGATGGTAGCAAAGGAATGTAACTACTGCTTTTTTATCCTATTAAAATGCTACATCATAGGTAGTTATGGACTTATGGTGGTACTTTATTTCAAAGTCTTGAGCAGATAACTTTGGCAGCTAGACTATGAACTTTGAAAAATTACCACATTAATGAACGATATATGGATTTTGCTACTAGTACACTGTTTACAAGTCTAAGGTTTTTCATCGATTATTTACTGCAGTTGTGTGTTTATGACCTCTACAGTCTGATAGGCTTACCTGTCTACACCAAGTCCTGATCTTTGTTTTTTTTTTTGCATGCGCAATAATCTGCTGCAAATTTGAGTGGTTGGGTATGTTTTTAACAAACTCAGTGGGTTTGTGGGCGAAAAGTGACCCTAAACAAACTAGTGATAGTTCTGTCTAGGTTTTTGCAGAAGAGGTTTTTCAGAAGATTTGTGTTTGGGTTGAGGAATAATTGTTGTTGCTGGCCTCTACCTCTCATGTACCTTCAAAATTTCACTTAATAACATTTTTTTATTTAAAAAATGAAACTATTATTGTTGCTGGTTGGAGTTTTTCATTTTGATGAATACATTGTTTTGACTGGTTGAGAAATAAGGATATATAACAGGATTATGGCAGTGTGGATTCTAGAGTTCTAGGCTTCTAGCTTTTGTATGGTGATGCTTTTGGTTGGAACTTGGATGGCAGTAATACGGTCTTTAGGACTTTAACAACGTTAGTTTCAATTTGTGGGAGAGTGGATTCTGGCTTCTTTATGAGCTAAGTCTAGGTGGTGTTTATGGAATATTGTCTGTGTCTTCTGTACACTTGTTCTTAACCGTACCTTTGTAGAGTATTCTCTTTAAGCTTGCAGTGTGTTACTTAAATTTCAAAATTTCAAGTTATCTTATGCTTCTTCCCTCTTTTCATTCTTTCTCATTTGCAGGAGGCCGACCTTTGTAGTTTATCACCGTGACTTTCAGACCATGGGGAATTTACTGGCTTCCATCCCTCACTTCATTGAAACTGACCCATCATTTTCTTTTTCCAATGTGACTATCGACTGTTGATGACCTACATCTTATTTTATGCACTGTAAATGAAAACTGATCATAAATTTCGGGTCAGGATTTTGATTGGGATTAACTCCGAGTGGGTAGCTCAGTGGGTAAGACTTCTGAGATTTATTTCAGAGGTCCCAAGTTTGAGTCTCCTCAGGGCCACGGGAGGTTTTACCGGTCGTTAACTTCAGGCCCCATTTATTTAAAAAAGAAAGGATTTTGATTGGGATTCCCCTCATCAAATGTATGATGTGTTCTTTTAGAGTTGAGCTTGACTATATCATGCTAATTGTCGAGATTTTTTTTTTTTTGAAATTGGTCGGGAGTCTTAGTTGCTTCTACTTCACAATCACCTCTATTGATAAAGCTAATGATATATTTTGTTCATAAGAGTTCTTCTTTCTTCAGAAATATCATTTTGATCTTAAGAAGAAATTAGAACGGCCTTTAATTTTCACATTTAACCAAGTCATCAGTAGTCTTCTTATTTCCATTTGAATATCGCAGCAATGACCAAGTACTCTCGTTAACTCATAGCTAGCTTCAATCTCTCAGACCAAATTTTACAAAACTTTATTGGTCATTTCTAATAATCTCCACTAATATCGACTGCAAAGTCGATCTCCGACTTCAATCACTAATGTGATTGCTACAAATTGTTTGTTTTCTCTAATCATTTGATTGCAGCAACCATGAATGCCACAATGAAGATTATGCATGGGCTAAAACCCATAGCAGGCATGGTATTGGTACAAATTGGGTTTGCCGGAGTGAACATTCTTTACAAGCTGGCTGAAAATGATGGGATGAACGCGAGAGTGATAATTGCGTATAGGTTCATCTTTGTTGCTGTTTTTATGACCCCTATTGCATTCTTCGCGGGAAGGTACTATTATGTTTGCAAGCTTTCTTTAACACCTGCAGGTTGTGCTACTTTGGTATCATTGTACATAGTCATTTTTGTTAAAAGTTTACTTTTCCATTCAGGAAAACACGGCCAAGATTGACGTGGATGGTATTGGGGCAAGCTTTTTTATGTGGACTCCTTGGGTTAGTACTGGTTTTGTTTTTTTAATTTTTGCATCAAGCTTTTTGACGAAGTACAGTGTAGTCAAAAGATACATAAAGCAAAATTTGGGCGAAGAATGAACCTACGACCGTGTTATGTATTTTTGTATCCACATAATTATTTCACGTGGTAACTTCAAGAAGCATTATTTTGGATGATATATTGTATTTATGTATGAAATCTATTGCACAAATGGATTGATGCAGGGGTTCTCTTGCTCAAAATTTGTTCATGGAGAGCCTGACCTTAACAACCACAACTGTTGCTTCTGCCATGGCTAATCTTGTACCTGGAATCACATTCATTCTTGCTGTTTCATTTGGGTAACACTTCGCATTCGCGTTTTTTCCTTTTGCTCAAGATATGTATGTTTCCCTTCCTTACCAATTTCATTGTCAAATTCAATAGGTTGGAGAAGCTGGCTCTAAAAACAGTTCCAGGGGGAGCAAAGGTAATTGGGACAGTGCTCGGCATCGGCGGTGCTATGCTCTTGACATTTTATAAGGGGGTTGTCTTAAAGTTGTGGTCAAGTCATAGTCTGCTACAAGTGAAAGCTTCTAACCAAAGCCATGCAGCCCACCATGTGTTGGGGGCATTTGCAGCGTTTAGCTGTTATGCCTTCACTGCCGGTTGGTTTATCGTTCAGGTATATCCTATGTGCATCATTATAATTCTTGTGAAAGAATATTTTTCAAGTAATATCAATTACCATTACCTAAGTCTACTATGTTTGCAGGCCAAAATGAGCGAAAAGTATCCATGTCCTTTGTCATGCAGTGCTCTAAATAGTATCATGGCAGCACTTCAGGCTACTATTTATGGTTTGTGCATGGAGAGGAACTGGGGTGAATGGAGGCTTGGTTGGAACATTAGATTACTCACTGTTGCTTATGCTGTAAGTTGGATCGACTACCTAATTAATTGTTGATGGTATCTTTCACAATTTTGCATCTTATAAAATTTCACACATATATATGTCATATCTTTAACAGGGGATTGTAGCTTCAGGCTTATGTCAGACGTTGATCACTTGGTGTGTCCGCATAAAAGGACCACTTTATGTGTCTGTTTTCAGCCCAGTTATGTTGATTGTGGTAGCTGTATTGGGGAAGTTGTTGCTTGGCGAGGATTTTTACCTAGGAAGGTACTTTCTTTGTAGTTTTTTCTTTTCTAAATATAAACAAGTCAGGTTTGAAACCTTGTCACTGACATGTACAATCTGATTTTTCAGTGTTCTTGGAGCTATTATAATTCTTGCTGGATTGTATGTCGTACTCTGGGGGAAGGCTAAGGAACAAAAAGAGAAGAACGTGATTCATTCAGTGATTTGTGTGTGAAAACTAGCTACGGCTAGTTTCTGTAAATAATGTTAGTCGTGATGTTAGAATGTGTTGGTCTGTGCTTACTACTGTTTGTTTAGTGACATCTTTGTGATTGCTAGCTAATGTAGTTTATTGTAAATTTCAGTTTTGGTTATGCTAATATAATAATGCTTAGAGTACATGCAAATTTTCCTCAAGATAATCTAGTTGTCAAGCATATCTCAATTCTCAAAGCTTGGATGTGATAGGTACTTTGGCTTACAATTCAAATTTGTGTATTACCGTAGCAATGTAGCATAGGGATGGAGACTATAGAGTAAGGTATTATTAAATTAGGAATGGGAAAGGGGACAGTGAAAATATAACTTTGTTTATTATGTAGTTAGAATATAGTTGTCAAATGTTTATTTATCAAAATTAATATCATAGTTATTCAAGAAATTGGTCGTAATTTTTTTGTGCCATTTTTTTATTGGTTCAACCATTAGATTTACTTAGATGTTTAGAAACATGACTTGTTAGTAGCATAGTCCTCTTCATCAAACTTCGCTCGAAGGAGCAGAGCACGTAGTGTTTCACTTGTAATAATGAAGTGCTATGAGGTCTAATTCTTCACTTGTAATAATGAAGTGCTATGAGGTCTAATTCTATGTAATCCTTCTATACCTTGGTTCATGCACAAGTTGGTTTGAGCACTTGATGAAGAGGAGTGAAGAAGGAGAAATAATCACTTTCTCCGAGTGCCACTAGTGGAGTTCCTAGCCAAGTTTCCAGTGTGGAAATTAGTCTATCTCCTACCTTGGTTAGTTCAGCCAATATTGGCTGATGTGATCAGAGTCAACTTTTTTGAATATTAGAAGGTTATTGAGATCTTGTCTTGAGCTTAATTTATCGATTGGTAGAGAGTACACCTTCAACTCTTAAGGTTGGGGGCTCGATTTTTATCGGCCTCCTGCCCCCTATACACCAAAAAAAATAGTACCAGGAAAAACTGACCCGAATCCGTTGACCCGAACCGAACCACCCTTTCCAAAACCCGAAAGTAACAATAACCCGATATGAACCTTAGAACCGATTTCTCCTGAACTGAAACCCGAAATAGACACGAAAGTTACAACCCGTAGTGAACACAAGACCCGGTTTCGTCCGAACCGAACCCGACACGAAAATTTCCAAGCAAATATATCCAAAATGCATATTTAAAGTCAAATGTTTCAAATTATAATAGACCCAAAAACGTTCCGAACCGAATGACCCAATCCGAACCACAATCCGCCGGAAAATAAAAAAATCTAGATTAACCCAAATCAAACCGACCCGAATCAAAACCGAACCCAATCGAAACCGAACCGTTTGACAGATCTAAACATAATCCTTAAGATTGGGGTTCAAATTTCACCTGCCTCCATGGCTCCTTTTTTTTTTTTATGGAAATAGCTCCATACTTTTACGCACAAAAGAAAAAATAGACCAACAACAACAACAATCGAGTGTAAATCCCCATTAAATGGGGGTACCCGGCTGTTTAGAAAACATAGAGGATGTTTCCGAGATTGACCAATTGCTGTATTGAAGTATTGACTTACAACAATTTCACCAAAAATAAGAAGTATTGGAAGGTTTTAATAGCCATTTTGTTATATTACATATAATCGCCTAAAGTTGATTAATTGGAGGTAAGTCTTTTCAACCTCATAGGCAGACTTAAAAGAGAAAGAAAAAATAGACCGATGGCCAAATAGTATAAATACTGACTTCGCTTTGTTCGCAGAGAAACCAAAGAAAGCACAACGCATCCGATCTGCTCTGCTCTGCTCTGCTCACTCTCCTCTGTCGCAAATCAAATAGTCAATTACACTACGTATACATGCATCTTAATTAATTTTATCATTATCTAATTTCAGAGGTACGTCTATTCTTCCTTCCTTCCTTCCTTCCATCATCTGTAACTGTTTATGATTACACCTCCATCCTTTTCGTCCAATTTATTTGTTATGGCTATTCATTTTGCAGTTAGGGAGGGTTTCATGATGTTCATTTTTATTTGTTTTGTCTTCTATTCAGATAATAACAATGCAAGCCGTCGAAGGTGGGTCCTCTTCTCCTGACGAGAAACCGAAACAACAACCATCCAGCAGCCAACAAGGTTGGTAGTAATTCTTTCTGTTTCTGTTTCTGTATTTATCAATGTGTCTGTGGTTTAAATTGGTTTCTGGGTTTTGTTTAATTTCGTCTAAAACAACGTCTTTTGTGAATTGTTCGTACATTTAACCACTTTTTTTTTTGAGCTAACGGCTATATTTATTTGATTTCCGGGTTTTGTCTTATGGGTTTGTACCTTGGTGTTGTGCTTTGATGGAAACCTTGTGGTGTCATTTTATTTGATATCTGACTTGTTGATGATTTATGTGATTTGACAGCAAAAAGTTCTAATGGCTCGGACAGTTCTTTGGTCGAGTCGTCGGTACGTATTAGATTGGCTGTCAATTGTAATGTGTAGATTTGAATTGTTAAATAGCTCTGTCAATTGTTGTATCTCTCAATAATATGGTGCTTGAGTATTTCCCAGTGCATTGATTGGATTATGTTGTTTTGGTAGGAAATAGCTTGTGACAAAATGTCCAAGCTCTCAGTGTCCTCCAAAATTTCTAATTCCGGGTCTGATGATGATGATGATGATTTAGATAGCGATGAAGAAGATAGTCGAGTAGAGAATGGATACCTTTATGCTCGTGATAATTATTCAAAGTATTGTCATCGTCGGCGTACCCAAGGTATAAGAATTGCATTATCCTTTTCTGTATGTAGTTTGTACTTTGTGGCTGTGATGTCTAATTATTTTTCATCTTGTTGAAATAGGTTTTGTTGAGGAGGATGGAAAAATGTGAGTTTACTTCTTTATGGTATTCCATGATTCTTAATATTCTTAACGCTGTGACGTTGCTTTAAGCTTTATGTATCTGTTGCATTTGAATTTGATTGGATTTTGGAGTGTTAGATTAAGGTTAAGTGTAGGTTTTTATTAAATTCCTGAAGAAGGATAGTTGTCCCTTTAGAGTTCTTGAATTATTGTAGTGAACGGATCACAATCTTTTGGCATCTAAACATTGAGAATATTATCAAGAAATGAGAACACTGGGCTAGTTCTACTTTTCACCTCAAATCCTATGATTATGGTTGACAATGTTGGCACATCTCATGTAGTATATCCTGGTTTCTTCTAACGTTTACTTGCGGTGTTCTTGGTTACCTACAACTTTTTCCAAGTTTTTGGTTGGAAACATTTTGTTTACATATAATCCCTTGTAGCGGTTTCTGTGGAAGATGAAAATCAGACCCTTGAAATGTTATGCCATTAGATGCATTTCCTTCCTCTTCCCAGAATTCGCTCGAAGGACCGGACCACTTATTGTATTCCTTATATTCTCCTGTAGGATGATGAGGGTGAGAATCATGCCCATCTTGTCCTAATGTCCTATGAGGGTTTAATCTATTATGTTGTACACTTTAGAGCCTAGTGATATTGGTCTTTTACTCAAAACTGACAATGATGTTTTTCTGTTTTTTTAACTGTTTTGTATCCAAGGGAAATAAAGCTATGTTATTGTTCGGTATCCAACGGACCTAATATGAAGATAGGATGTATCGAGCTATACTGCTTTATCTGACCTTGATGTGACCTTAAATCTGATTTACTACAATGACGACAACAACAATAACCTAGTATGATTCACATTCAATAGGGGGTGCTAGGTTCAGGATGTCCCATGTACGCAACCTTTCCACTGTTCTCAAAACATGAGGCTATTTCCGAGACTGACCCTAAATGTTTTGATTCACTAAAGTACTAGCTTCCTGCAACTTCACCGTAAATGAGATGTAGCGAATTTTTTTATAGCCACTTTT
This sequence comes from Pharnaceum exiguum, assembly GCA_900322385.1. Lineage (NCBI taxonomy): Eukaryota > Viridiplantae > Streptophyta > Magnoliopsida > Caryophyllales > Molluginaceae > Pharnaceum > Pharnaceum exiguum. The sequence continues at coordinate 13,984 of ONZK01001665.1, read as the reverse complement.
ATCTATTTATATATGTATGTATGTATATATGATGTACATATTCAAACAGAGGGATAATCCATGTTTGTGCCTGCTTCATGTTTAATACCTTGTCATTCATCTCTTGAACTTGTGTTCTGTTTTTGTTGCATATTCTCTCGTATCTTCTTTAGTTTCAGAGTCCCTCTAATTAATGCCTTTCAGTGTTTAAGTGACCTTTAATATACTATTTGGTTAAGGCATGGTGTTAATTTATCACATAATTCGTACAGCCTGCTAATCTGAACATGTTGTCATGTAGGTCTATTTCATTCGCCTTCATGATGAGTGCCGTGGGCCGTCCCGTTGTATCAATCTCTTGAAGAATCTGGGCTGGTACTTGTTCAAATTGGTGCTTAAGATTTACCATTACAATCATCACCACAAATGGGTGCTTAAGGTTTACCATTACAATCATCATATATGCTGATTTTCATGCCGTTTTCTTCGCAGTGACACCGGTTCAGCGTTTATTGGTTGCTCTAGTATGGGTCCATGTATATTTAATGCAATCCTTGACGAGAAACAAGCTGCTCTATTGGAAGGTCAGTCTATTTGAACTTTCTAAATTAGACGCTTGTGGAGATAAATTGTCTTGTTACAAAATTGAATTAGTTTTTCCACCCTGTTTTCCCTTCCTTAGGCTATGAAGAAGTTTCAGAGGTGGTTCATGAAGGTCGAATACTGTCCTACGATTAGGGGTCTAATGGTTCGTGGTTGTGTCTACACAGATCGTCCATACCTATCATATCTTTTATCTAGTCTTGCTGAGTGCCCTTTGGTCGAGTGAAAAATGTAATTGGAGTTTTCCTTCTAACATTTTGCATAAAGGATGGTTTGTTATGGAGTTTTCCTTCTCCTGTTATTGACAACCAACTGCGACGATGTTTCAGATATACACCTGGCAACGATTTTTCTAATATATAGGATGGAGGTCACTGGAAATCAGACTGCAATTCGTCTGGCCTATTTGGTGTTTTCAGTGTTTCTGCATTTCAAAATAGGTTGCCTTCCAATGCCCATCAATAGCAATAGGGAGAATGTCAGTGTATACGTAGTGAGCAGCAGCTTATGTACAGTTATTATAACTTTGTAAGTGGTAGCAATTAAGATGTACTCCGTATGGAATGAGAGGAAAAAGATTGAGTAACCCTCCGGGCTAACGACCCACAAACTTTATGTGTCTATATCTCTCTAAAATTAATAGGATCTCTTTATTAGTTTTAGAGAGATAAGGGAGAGTTCTACCACCGGGTTTGTGACCCGGTGGGTTACTCTAGCACTCTCCGGAATGAGAGGCCTGAGAAGTCAGATTTGGAGGAACTGTTGTGTTAATTGGTTCCTCTCTATTTCCAGTTCTTGTACAAAAAAAATGCAAAGAAGGATTTGTTGGCATGATTATTTAGTGTCAGACTGTCAGGCCATCAGAATGTTCAGTAGCAGACAGTAACACTGCAATATTTCGAATTTTCGCTGCCTAACCTGCTATTACCAATTACCAGGAAAAGTACACATCCTGAATTCCTGATGCGTACCATTCTAAACTATTTCAGCATTATTGAAAGGTAGTTAGTTAACTACTTCGCAGTCTGAGACTCAAAATAAATGAGGCTAAATAGTTTTTTATATTGAGAATATGAGAATGATCACTCCAGCTACAAAGATTACTACTCAGTAGAAGTTTTTTTTTTCACTAGCTGTTGACAAAGCAACTTATTATTCAACAGAGTTACCATCCTAGCTCAACTGAACTTTTAATCTCTTAATTTGAAGATGCAACGCCCTTGTTACCGCTGGTACCTTCCTGCTTCTTGTCACCACCATCCTTGTCATCATTTTTTCCTGCACGTACACAAGATTACATGCAAAAAAGATTAAGTTAGTATATGTAGAAGGCTGTACACTAGACATGAAAACTGAAAGAACTTTGCCTTATTCTTTTTATTTCCCTAGTTGTCAAGCTACTGGAGAAAGATCTTTACCTTGTTCCTCCTTATTAGGTTCTTCGGACTTGTAGGGGCAGGAGCGGCAATAATACTTTTCATAGGTTTTCTCGCCAGTCGGTCCTTCCGTGTACATGTACACCATAAAGTTACCACAGTTGGGGCATGTCTTTGTCTTTTCCATATTAAACCAAGCTAAGTTCGAAAATATCCAATTAAGGTCAGTTCGTAGACGAGTAGAAGAAGGGTGACTGGCCTGGTGAGAAATGAATCTTTCTACATGTCCCTATTTATAGAGGGTTTGCCCCTCCCTCTTTCTTCCTTTTTTCTGTAATCCTTTCTTATCATGGATATTGCATTGTGTTTCTCTATTCCTGAATTCGTATGACTGTCTCAGCATGGCTATACTGTGCTAGCTTTTGGACGAATTTCTGAGCTCTTCAACAAATAAAGTGGTTGATTTAGTTTTGCACTTCACGTACTTGAGCATGATCACGATGTTTTTATTCTGTCCTTGCGGGCCAATTATTCCGTTGCATTCAGCACAACGTACTTTAAGACCCTTGACTACTTTTTTTTATTATTTGTATAATCAATTAATCATGCATTCATGACTTCATGTAATCAGTACTTACTTCTTGCGATACATTTTGCTATTCTGGCTAGTGACTTCAAAAAAATTGGACTCCAGAAATCACTGTGCCTAAGTTCCATTGCCTGGCGCCCTGGCGGAGAGACTGGGATAAGTGGGTTAGACTTTAAGTCACCCTAATACCCTATGTAATCAAAGCCATTTTAAGTGGTTCCAATTGTATTAGCTAGCTAAGGAAAATAGACATGTTTCTTAGCTAAGGAAAATAGACTTTTAAGTCACCCTAATTACAATCATCATATATGCTGAATTTCATGTCGTTTTCTTCGCAGTGACACCGAATCAGCGGTTATTGGTTGCTCTAGTATGAGTCCATGTATATTTAATGCAATCCTTGACGAGAAACAAGCTGCTCTGATCTATTGGAAGGTCAATCTATTTGAGCTTTCTAAATTAGATGCTTGTGGAGATAAATTGTCTTGTTACAAAATAGTGACCTTTCATCGAGTGAAAAATGTAATTTTGAGTGTTCCTTCTAACAGTTTAGCAGAAAGGGTTGTTTGTCTATGTAACGTGCATTGTCCTGTTTTTCAGATGTACACCTAAGCGACGTTTTTTCTAATATCCACCTTAGATAGATTGCCTAGAATGTTGATTTCTGTAAACCATTTTCTACATCAAGAATCTCAAAATCCTGACAGTAAGTTCTGTGCATCCTCAGTTCCTCACTACAAAATGAATGTTCATAATTGCATCTATGTGGTTTTTTTCAGTTCAGTTCAGTTTCAGTTCATATCATTCCAGTCGACCAAAACACACCCTAAGTTTTGCACTCACGATGTTCTCAGTATGTCTTTTGCTGGCCTATTCGTTTACATTCAGCACAAACCTAAGACTATTTTACATTGTTCTTAACTTCTTACTAGATGCTAATTATATGCACTCGGTATTTCGTAATCCGTAAGTAGACCTTCAAAAACTGACGCAACCCGACCCGACTAAACTTCATGTGGTCTCAAACTTGGAAAATTAGACTCGAAATCAACTCGAATCAGAAATAGACTCAAAATTTTCTGGATCAAGCGGGTTGTGATTAGGGTTGACCTGCTAGATAAAATTGGACCAAAAAACCATACAATTCTATTTTATTTTTTTGTCAAAATGAACACATGATTCCGCTTGAACAAAATGACATCATATGAAATGAGGACTACACAGACACAAATTTCAGGGCAATTTGTTTTTTATATTATTTTAAAATTCATTTTTTTGCTTAGAAAATGATTTATAACGTCTCAAATACCTTCCTTTCTTGTAGGGGAAATATAGAAAAGGAGAAACCACATAGTTTGGGAAGCCACCGAACCTCCCACTCCAAATTTCAGCCTATCCAGACCAAAAACTCTAAGTAGCTGGCTTCCACCCGGCCCCCTCCCAACTAACCCTGATGCAACCTCCCATCTAGCTGGCCATAGTTTTTATTGTGGAAATACACATGTCCAGTGGGTGTATGACACTTCTAAACAGACCAGAAGCTAGCCATAATGTCCTGAATGCTGAGTTACTAGTCATTAAGATGGCATTGCTTTGGGAAAAATCTTCTGTAAGGGCAAATTTATCCCTACAACTTTAGTGGGTTGCAACAATAATTGTACGGATAATCTTAATATAACTTTGCCCAACTTTAGCAAAGTTGCAATACCTTACAACTTTCTCTTTCTATTTCATTAAATGTAGCTTAGTATTTTATATTATTTCTTATCAAAATCATACACATCCAAGCTTTGTTTTAAAATAAAATATTTAAAAATTGGATAAGGTAATAAATGTGAATAAGTTTAAAGGAGATGTAACAAAATTGTATGGATAATGTGGGAGTGGAAATAGAGTTACAAGGTGATGTTTCATGCATAGAAATTTGTGTAGAGTTACAAGTGAGTTGTAGGGATAAACTTGCCCTAACCCTCCGGGTCAATGACCCACCAACTTTTCTCTCCATCTCTTTCTAGAATTTAAGAGGCGTAGTTTGTTAATTTTAGTGAGAGAAGCCACATTTATACTATCGGATTTCCGACCCACCGGGTCACTCTAACATTCTCCATTGCTTTGGGCCTCCAGGCAGCCCATCCAAACATCATCATTGCCACTTATTCAAAGATTGCTCATAAATTAAGCACTTAACCTCACACTATACTTTTGTAGTAATCTCCATGTGATTGCTATATGTAGGGCAACTCTGGATGGCCGGTTTGCGACTTTTGAGAAGCGAATTGTCCTGATTCATGAAGGTAGAAATGGCAACCGACTTGCTGATATCATTGCCAAGGAAGCTAAGGCACAAAGATTGGATGTTGAGACGGATACCCTTCTCCCTTTTGTGATGATACAACCATTAGTGACTCTTTAAATGCGTCTCAGAAATTTCTGAGGTCTTCATTTTGTCTATGTATAAACTATTGAGACCAAACCCTTTGAGAAAAAGATTGGATGTTGAGACGGATACCCTCCTCACTTTTGTGATGATACAACTATTAGTGACTCCTTAAATGCGTCTCAGAAATTTCTAAGGTCTTCATTTTGTCTATGTATAAACTATTGAGACCAAACCCTTTGAGAAAAAGATTGGGTGACCCTTCGGGTCAACGACTCACAAACTTTATGGGGCTATATCTCTGTAAAATTAATAGGATCTCTTTATTTATTTTATACTGATAAGGGAGAGTATACTACCGAATTCCTAACAGGTGGGTTACTCTTTTGCACCCTCCTTGATTAATCGATAATCACGCCATTTCTAAAAAAAAAAAATACAAAAATTCCTTTCGCACAAAAGAAACGTTGACAAAAATCGAAAACTGGAAGTGGCAAAAAGTATAAATACTGACGAGGCTAATAGCCACAGCTCGCTCTCACAGTCTTTTACTTTCTCTCTCTCTCTGTCTGTTCCCGAAGAAACAAAAAAGAAAAAACGCTTTATTTCTGCACTGCTCCGTTCTCTTTCCTTTGTTACAAATCAATTACAGTACAGTACAGTACATCTTAATTTCAAAGGTACGGTCTCTTCTTCCTTCCTTCCTTCCATCATCTGTGACTGTTTTGATTACTCTTCCATCCTTTTGGGCGGCTATTTGTTATGTTATGAACTTATGATTCGAACTGAATTGTACAGTTAGGGAGAGGAGGGTTTAATTATGGTATTTTTTGTTTTATTTACTTTTCAGATAATGATGGAAGTCGACGAGGGTGGGTCCTCTTCTCCTGATGAGAAACCGAAACAACAACCATCCAGCAGCCAACAAGGTTGGTTGTAATTGTTTCTATTACTGTTTTTATCAATGTGTGCGTACGTAGTTTAATTTGATTTCTAGGGTCGCGCGGTCTAATAACTGTGGATTTGAGAGGGTGGAAGATAATTGTGAGCAGGGCGTGTTGTGAACTGAAATGAACAGAAAGTAAAATTGGAAGTATTATTTGAGATTATTGCCATCACATTTTCAAGCGAATGTCTAAATTGTTATAGATGAACGAACCACGACCTCAGCCAACTTTGTCCAAATTTATCGCAGAGAATTTTTTTTGTGAACCCGTTTCATATATCAGATATGGGTGAAGAGGGGTCATTAATGTTTGCCCGAGGAGTCACTAATGACTATTTGAGGGGTTATTAACACCCACACTGACTCACATAATCTTTTTTTTTTTACAAAAAGCTTAGACTAATAAGATATACTGTCAAGCTCGGACCTTAAATCTTCTTACATATGATACCCAAGAAACCCCTCTAAGATATTATGGATTTTGATTTCTAGTCCGTATGTAACTTCTTTTTGTAATGAATTAGTCACAAATCCTTTTGGGATTGGATTGGATTGGATTGGATTGGAGGGACCAAATGGAATCCACTCCATGCCCACTCGGCCACTCCCATACATGCCAATTTTAGTCCATGCCAACACATGTGTCCTCCACCCCTCGGGTTTGAGACCTTCAAAGAGAAAACAAATTGTTATGCCATTATGTCCTTTGTAAATGGTCATTGTTAATGATTGTGGGCATTCCAACTTTTGGCTTCTTTGAAAATTGAAACCAAAGCTTGTTTGGTTAGCACTTGTGGGATGGAGGAAGTGCAAATTCATGAGAACTGTAGATTGTTGAGTTGTTTGTTTGACAATACACCATAGAAAGTTGCTTCCTAGGAAGAGTTACACTTCCTACATGATGTGGGAAGTCGCTTATCTAGGGGCACCTAGGTGAGTGGCAATTCCTTGGTAAATTCCCATGAAATAACTTCCCATGTTGCAACCAAATAAATTAGATAAATTCCCATGATTGTAAACTTCCCATCAAAATATACTTCCCATGGGCATTTGCTTCCCTTGTTTAACCAAACGAGCTCCAATTATTAATAATATTGGGTATTTTGTTGAATTATTCGTAGAATGAGTTTTGTTATCCGGCAATTGACTTGTGGATGCTTCCATCAAAAAAAAAAAATTGACTTGTGGATGCTATAGTTGATGTCGAATTTTGGTGTCTCACTAACTAATTATCCTTTGCCATGACAAGTGCCTTAGTCTTGGGTTTCATTGCCTTGAACTTGTGAGTGACAGAGTTTACTTCATTACACAAATCAAAAAAAATGATAAATCCCTTTTCTATTTCATGTAAAGTTATAAGATTTTATTGTCTTACCCTTAACTACATTCACGCTAAACTGGCTTGAGGAGCTAGCCGAGATGGCGAACTCCTCACTCGAAGCCACAGGAGACCTGGGTTCGAGTCTCCCATCGCCCACAAAAGTGGGTATCCTTACCTTATTAAAAAAACATCCACTCTAAACTTCATGGAAACTCATTTTTTGCAGTGTCATAACACAATTATCGCTCTGGTGCCAGTTGATATATTATGTTGACATTGATCTATATGCGTGGAATTTATGAAGTTATGATTACAACATAGTAGGGAGGAATTGAGAAGCTATTTGAATTAAGATAAGAAAAAAAACAGAGCATTATATCAAAGCACTTAGAAGAGTCGAGAGGTGAAAGGTGGATGAGAGATTGACGCCTTCATAAAACATAGGGTGTGTTGCTACACCACATGGGTGATTACCCTTTTTTTTATGAAATTTAAAATATAAGAGAAATGACAAAAACACCCATTTTGATATATGTTTGATATTGTGTTCCTTTGATGTGCTATCCCCTAGCCGTACGTATGGTATCATTACGATATTTGTATTGTTTTTAGGCGTCTTCCTTCCTTCTGACATTGGAACTAGGGTACTTATCTTATGGGTTTTTAACTTGGTGTTGTGCTTGGATGGAAACATGTATCATTATATTTGGACAAACTTTATACTGACTTCTTGATGATTTATGTGATTAATACAGGTTCTGATGGCTCTGACAGTTCTTTGGTTGAGTCGTCGGTATGTATTAGATTGGCTGTCGATTGTAATGTGTAGATTAGAATTCTTAATTAGCTCTGTCAATTGTTGCATCTCGCAATAATATGTTGCTTGAGTTAGGGTTTTAGTATTGGCCAGTGCATTGATTGAATTGTGTTGTTCTGGTAGGAAATAGCTTGTGACAAAATGTCCAAGCTCTCAGTGTCCTCCAAGAATTATATTTCGCCTGATGAGGATGATAATGATGATGATTATGATGATTATGATGATGAAGAATATGCTTTTCTGGGATACTGGCATGGTAATGATAACTGTGCTAAGTATCTTTATCGTAGGTTTTCCCAAGGTAAAAGATTTTTTCTATCGTTCTGTATGTATTATTATTTTATAATACTTGGCAGCTGTGATGATAATTATTTTCATCTTGTTGAAATAGGTTTTGTTGAAGAGGATGGAAAAATGGTGAGTATTACTTCTTTATGGTAATGTTTTTTGATATTCCATGATACTTAATTTTATTGTACTAAGCAGTGGAACTTCTTTTTAACTATAGATCCATTATCAGAAGACTATTTCACTATTTCACTCTGTAACGCTGTGACAATGCGTTAAGCTTTATTTATCTGTTGCATTTGATTTTGATTGGATTTTGGATGTTAGATTAAGGTTCAATTCAAGTCTTTATTTAATCTGCTGAATAAGAATGTGACTTGTGGTGTTCTTGGTTATCTACAACTTATTCGAAGTTTTTGGTAGGAAACATTTTGTTTTACTAAAAATCCCTTGTAGGAGTTTATATGGATGATGAAAATCAGACCCTTAAAATGTTATGTTATCTACACTCTAGAGCCTAGTGCTATTGGTCTTTACTCAAAACTGCCAGTGATATTTTTCTGTGTTTTTTTTTTACTGTTTTGGATCCTAGGGGAATAAAGCTATGTGGTTGTTTTGTAACCAACGGAACTTAAAATGTACATGTATAGGATGTATCAAGAACAATACTACTTAACCTGACCTTGATGTGAGCCTTGGATTTAACTTACAACAAAACAACAATAACCTAGTGTAATTTACATTCAATAGGGTTGCTGGGGTCAGGATGTACGCAACCCTTCCCCTGTTTTTAAAATAGGAGGCTATTTGCGAGATTAACTCTACATGCATTGTTGCATTAAAGTAGCAACTTCCCGCAACTTCACCGTAAATAAGATGTAGTGCAAGTTTTGTTTAGCCACTTTGATCTAATTTATATATGTATGTATATATCAAACGGAGGGATAACCCATGTTTATGCCGGGTTTCATGGTTAATACCTTGTCGTTCATCTCTTGAGCATGTGTTGTTGTTTTTGTGATCATGATTTTCTTCTTTTGTTTCAGAGTCCCTACAATGTCTTTCACTGTACAAGTTACCTTTAATATACTATGTGGACTAAGGGGAGGTGTAACTTTATCATAGAATTCGTACAGCCTGCTAATCAGAAAATATCGCCATGTAGGTTTATTTCATACATCTTCATGAAAAGTGCTGTGGGCCATCCCGTTGCATCGATCTCTTGAAGAAACTTGGCTGGTACTTGTTCAAATTGATCTTAAGATTTGCCATTACAATCATCGTATATGCTTATTTTCGTGTTGTTTTTGCAGTGACACCAGCTCAGCGTTTATTGGTTGCTCTGGTAGGAGTCCATATATATTTAATGCAATCCTTGACGAGAAACAAGCTGCTCTACTGGAAGGTCAGTCTATTTGAATTTCTATATACACGAAAAATTGTGTAAACCTGTTTCATATATGAGACTGAGCATTAATAACCCCTCGGGTAATCATTAATGACCTCTCGTGTAAACAATAATGAACCCTCATTACCAAATCTCATATATGAAACGGGTTCACACAAATTTCTCTCTTCTATAAATCAGAGACTTGTGGAGTTTATTTTTGTAACAAAATTAAGTTAGCTTTTCCACCTTGTTTCCCCTTCCTCAGGCTTTGAAGAAGTTGCAGCGGTGGTTTATGAAAGTGAAATGTTGATCCTTGATTAAGGGCTAATGATTCATGGTTGTGTCTACACAGATCGTCCATACCTATCTTTAATCTAGTCTTGCTGAGTGTTTTTGGTCGAGTGAAAATGTAGGAGTGTTCCTTCTAAATATTTAGCATAAAAGGTTTGTTTGTCTATGTAACGCGCATTCTCCTTTTATTGACCACCAACTGCGGGGATTTTTCAGATATACACTTGAGCAACGGTTTTTCTAATGTATAGGATGGAGGCCTCGGGAAATCCGACTGCAATTCGTCTGGCCTATTATGTGTTTTCAGTATTATCTGCATTTCAGAATGGGTTGCCCCATAGCAATAGGGAGAACGTCAGTGTAGTGAGCCGCAGCTTCTGTACAGTTGTAACTTTGCAAGTTGTAAGCAATTACGGAGTAGGACATATGGATTGTTGGCATGATTATTTAGAGTCAGCCAGTCAGGCCATCAGAATGTTCGACTGCATACAGTAACACTGCACTTTTTTGACTGCTGCCTAACTTGCCATTACCAATTACCAATACATACCAGGAAATAAACATCCTGATGCAATTAACTAATCGTTTCTAATCGTTTTCGGGTTTGACTCAATTCTTATCAGATTATTGGGTTCTATTTTTCTGTGTTCGAAACCCAAGATTTCCGGGTTAATGATAATTTCGATCAGGTGAAACCGTTTCACCTGATCGAAATTATCACTGAAACCTATGTGCGCCTGTGACCGTTTTCTGGTAAATTACTTCGTACACCAAGGTGTATCTAGCACAGTACACTTTCCCTTTGTATGTAGATAAGAAAAGATTAGGCTTTTACTTTTTTGTTTGATTGAGAATTAGGTATACTACGAAAAACAGTATAGGGTGTTTGTAGCACCGTACACCCGTTTCAAGACAACTGTCGTGGGACATTCCACTGCATTGATCCCTGGAACAAATTTAATTTGTATTTGTGTTTCAAATTGCTCTCTACCCTCTCCAACGGCACTCTGCTTCTCCCTTTTCTCTCTATCGCTCAGCCATCCTCTCTGCCAAGGACACCAGCCAACACCCCGGCCCACCTATCACCGGCACAAAGAGGTTCTCGTTTCTTCTTTGGTTTCAGAGTCCCTTTAATGTCTTTCAGTGTTCAAGTGATCTTTAATATACTATTTGGTTAAGGCGATGTGTAAATTAACCATAGAATTCGTACAGTCTGCTAATCTGAACACGTTGTCATGTAGGTCTATTTCATACAACTTCATGATGAGTGCCGTGGGTCGTCCCGTTGTATCGATCTCTTGAAGAATCTTGGCTGGTACTTGTTCAAATTGGGCTTAAGATTTACCATTACAATCATCATATATGCTGATTTTCATGTCGTTTTCTTCGCAGTGACACCGGTTCAGCGTTTTTTGGTTGCTCTAGTATGGGTCGATATGTATTTAATGTAATCCTTGACGAGAAACAAGCTGCTCTAAGGGAAGGTAGTCTATTTGAACTTTCAGATGCTTGAGGAGATAAATTGTCTTGTTACAAATTGAAATTAGTTTGTCCACCCTGTTTTCCCTTCCTCAGGCTATGAAGAAGTTTCAGTGGTGGTTCATGAAGGTCGAATATTGTCCTATGATTAAGGGTCTAGTGGTTCGTGGTTGTGTCTACACAGATCGTCCATACCTATCATATCTTTAATCTAGTCCTGCTGAGTGCCTTTGCTCGAGCGAAAAATGTAATTGGAGTTTTCCTTCTAACATTTTAGCATATAGTATGGTTTGTGTATCTAACGTGCATTCGCCTGTTATTGACAACCAACTGCGACGATTTTTCAGATATTCACCTGGCAACGGTTTTTTCTAATATATAGGATGGAGTTCACCGGAAATCAGACTGCAATTTGTCTGGCCTATTAGGTGTTTTCAGTGTTTCTGCATTTCAAAATAGGTTGCCCAATGCCCATCGATAGCAATAGGGAGAATGTCAGAGTAGTGAGCAGCAGCTTATGTACAGTTATTATAACTTTGTAAGTGGTAGCAATTAAGATGTAGTCCGTTTGGAATGAGAGGAAAAAGATTGGGTAACCCTCCGGGTCAACGACCCACAAACTTTATGTGTCTATATCTCTCTAAAATTAATAGGATCTCTTTATTAGATTTAGAGAGATAACGGAGAGTTCTACCACCGGGTTTGTGACCCGGTGGGTTACTCTAGCACTCTCCGGAATGAGAGGCCTGAGAAGTCAGATTTGGAGGAACTGTTGTGTTAATTGGTTCCTCTCTATTTCCAGTTCTTGCAAAAAAAGAAATGCAAAGAAGGATTTGTTGGCATGAGTATTTAGTGTCAGACTGTCAGGCCATCAGAATGTTCAGTAGCAGACAGTAACACTGCAATATTTCGAATTTTCGCTGCCTAACCTGCTATTACCAATTACCAGGAAAAGTACACATCCTGAATTCTTGATGCGTACCATTCTAAACTATTTCAGCATTGAAAGGTAGTTAACTACTAATTCGCAGTCTGAGACTCAAAATGAGGCTAAATTATTTTTTGTATTGAGAATATGAGAATGATCACTCCAGCTACAAAGATTACTACTCCGTAGAAGTTTTTTTTTTCCGCTAGCTGCTGACAAAGCAACTTATTATTCAACAGAGTTACCATCCTAGCTCATACTGAATTCTTGGCTAGCTAGCTCAACTGAGCTTATAATAATCTCTTAATTTGAAGATGCAACGCCCTTGTTACCGCTGGTATCTTCCTGCTTCTTGTCACCACCATCCTTGTCGTCATCTTTTCCTGCACGTATACAAGATGATCGACATGCAAAAAAGATTAAGTTAGGAAACTGAAAGAAATTTAATTTGCCATTTTTTTTTCCTAGTTGCCAAAGCTAGCTACTGGAGATCGAAAGATCTTTACCTTGTTCCTCCTTGTTAGGTTCCTTGGAATTGCTCTGCTCGTAGGGGCAGAAGCGGCAATAATGCTTTTCATAGGTAATGTTCCCAGTCGGTCCTTCATGGTAGACGTACGCCAAAAGCTTACCACAGGTGGGGCAGTAAGTTTTTTGATCCATATTAAACCAAGCTAATAAGTTCGAAAATATCCAATTAAGGTCAGTAGACGAGTAGAAGAAGGGTGAGAAATGAAACCGTCTACATGTCCATATTTATAGAGGGTTTGGCCCTCCCTCCTCCTTCCATTTTCCTCTCATCCTTTCTTATCATGGATATTGCATTGTATTTCTCTGTTCCTGAATTCGTATGACTGTCTGAGCATGGATATTCTGTGCTAGCTTTTGGACGAATTTCTGAGCTCTTCAGCAACTAAAGTGGTTGATTGTATAAGTTTTGCACTTCACATGAGCATGAATCATGATCACGATGTTTTAATTCTCTCTTTGCGGCCAATTCCGTTGCATTCAGCACAACGTATTTTAAGACCCTTGACTACTTTTTTCAAATTTGCATAATCATGTATTCATGTAATCAGTACTTCTTGCGATACATAAAGAAAGTTATGAGGAGGAAATTTTCTGTGTGCTTTTCATTCATCATTCACAAGTATTTATATACACTGAGAAAGACTCATACGCAAGCTACCTAGGTGATAAACTAGGCTAAGATTTACAGAGAGAATACAGCTAAGAAAACTTAATCTCGTAAGAGTTTGCAGCTAAGAAAACTTTGTTGGCTTTATTTATTGTTTTAATGAAAGGCAAAATATTTTAATTGTTAAATGATTATTTTTGTTTTGGAAAGAGACGTTAAAATATTATATATGGCAGGACATAATTTTGTATCAAGATTTTCCTATCAAGAAAGAGACGTTAAACCCAATCAACCAGAAGATTTGGATGGATGCTAATTGAGGAACCTTGTGCAAAACTTTAGCATGTGTACAAAGAAGGTACAACGGCTAGTGCAACAGAGAGCATTGTATAAATACCATGCCGCGGCCGTGAATAAAAGGCAGAGAGTTGTGCATCAAATTTCAACCCATTAAACAAAGCAACA
>ONZK01001664.1:6900-17185 GCA_900322385.1 Pharnaceum exiguum | reverse complement strand
ATTGAGAAATCGGTGGTGCATGTGTGTGCAGGATTGTTACCCAGAAAGATTAGGAAAGATGTATATCGTCCATGCGCCAAGAATGTTTATGACAGTGTGGAAGCTTATTTACCCCTTCATTGACAACAATACCAAGAACAAGGTAATTTAAGAAGACCCTTATCTAATGTAACGTACACTATTTCTTGTTTAATCTTTACGTCAAGTGGTCAATACTGAAGAATTCATTTACCTCTCATCTCCACCAATGGAGAGGGATTTCTACTACCTACAGCTTCTTGTCACTTGCCTCCGGTAGAATTTGTAGTGTCAAGCTTTTAGGAAGCAAAAGATAACTTAGGCCAACTATAACATTCCAGTTTCTGGATCAATGCAGATAGCGTTTATTGAGACCAAGAAGATGACATCAACATTTCTAGAAGACATTGATGAGAGCCAGCTACCTGACATTTACGGAGGGAAACTGCCGTTAGTGCGTATCGAAGATGTCTGATGGCTAATTGGCTATCAGCATATTGCAAGCAGATGCTTAATCAAGATATTCTTTCTGTTCTCACAGGCAGGGCTCAAGATTCTTATCCAGATTTTCTATTCTTCATATAGGGGGAACCACATGCCCCTTGCCCATCCCCACACCGACCGTCCTATCTACTCCAGCTTAATATCGAATTAGCAGTCTCTTGACATTGCTGGAGTCTGGATTGTCACTTGCATCATATGTATAAAAGAAATACCTATTTCTATGTAGTTATGTACCAACAATAATGAATAAGAGTGGATTCATATTCATTTTATTTCTTTCTCTTCTTTGGAGTACTAGTTGTGTCAGGACAAACCAAGAAGAGTATAACTTGATAGTGATACCTCCATATTGACGGCTGCAAGAAAAGACAGAATGATTCAAGTCTTCTGTTTCTTCATTCTCATCATTCTTGCCCTGAACTGACCATTACGCAACCCATCTGGTTCTGAATTCTTTAACATAGAAGAATTTACCATCATTCTTGTATACCACACCAGAAAAGTCAATCCAACGCTTCCATGATCCTTGAGTACTTCGGTACTTCCACCCTTATCATGATATCTCTCATGCTTGCTGAGATAGCCCATTTGTTTACAGAACAGTCAGTGTTTGAGGGCAAGAGAAAAACCACTGCCATCAAGATTCATTGTCATTGCACCAAACGCAGAATATTGTGTTTTTCAAAGGCTTTCACTTACCTAGGACAACCCCATCCTGTGGGTGAACACTCAGGTCAAATAATGTCCACCAAATCGGAGAAATAAACTTTGGACACCCGACCCATATCAGGTAACAGAAACGCATAACACAAATAAAAACTAATATAGGCCCCATACTGTTGTACAAATGTACATACGAATGAATATAATAGTTAATTCACTCAAAACAAGTGTGAGTTCACTCCTGATTCTTTTCACCTGTGTCACTCCATTTTCTATGTCAATGACACTATTTACAGTAAAAGAAAGCAATAGCAATTGAAGAGACCTACAAGCAGGCCAGAAGCAAAGATCAGACAAGAAAAGCAAATCAAATTATTGTCATACCTCCATTTTTGTAGCTGCAAGTGAAGAACAAATGCAGTCTGTATCTTGTATCTTTCGTTTTGCTACCCTTGCTCTTGCTGGCCCCCAAGTCAATAAATCTGCTGCCAACACCCCTTCTTTCATGATAGTCTAGCAAATCTTCATTTTGCTGAAGATGGCATGGTGGTAGTGTGGTACTGTCTATCTCTCAAGCCTCAAACATCAGAAATATGTCCAGCGCTCACCAGTAATCCAGACATGAACAAGAACCTCCTTCAAACTTATGAAACCGAACCCTATCCCTGACAATAATCACCCTTCTTAATACTCTTGAGACAAATTTAAAAAATGAATGACAGTCATGACAAGTTCTCAAGTTCTTAGATATTCGGATTTCCATTATGGGGCTTGTTCGTAGGACACCAAAAGCCAATGCTAATTTCTCACTGTGATATTTCAGATTCTCCTCCTTTTCCTCCTCTGAAACATCCATTAGAACCAGCTCTGTGGCAGGGATGAAACCTTCAAGTTTGGCTCTATTAAACAATTGTTTCAGAACCTTCTCAATCGCCTCTGTTTCAGGATGTGATCGATCACCTGCCTTAAAATGGTATACAACACCAGCCAACTCTACCCAACTCTTTCCACGGTCCTTATGCACCCCATCTCGTCTCATAACATCCCTCGTGTTTGCTGAGCTAGTCCATCTTTTTAAGGAACAGTAAGTGTTTGAGAGCAAGACATAATCACCACTATCAAGAGATGATATGTTTCCCAATGCAATTTCACCTAAAGCCAAAACTTTGTGGGTTCTACAAGCGCTGAGAAGTGTCCTCCAAATCACTACATCAGGTTCCATCGGCATAGCTTTGATAGTATCATAAGCTTCTTCAACGCAACCTGCACGACCCAAGAGATCCACTATGGCCCCATAATGCTCAATTTGCGGTTCAATTAAGAATTGAAATTTCATGACATTAAAGTACCTTTGTCCCAAATCGACTAAACCACAGTGCCTACATGCGGTTAATATTCCAAGAAATGTTATAGCGTCAGGAGCAACATTTTTCTCGTCCATCATTGAGAATACTGAAATAGCATCGGAGGCAAGTCCATGAACTGCTAGCCCAGTAATCATTGCATTCCAAACAGAAACATCAGTACTTGGTGTGCTATCGAACACTTCCTTTGCTATTTCAATCTTTCCACATTTCGCGTACATGTCAATGATTGCAGCAAGCAAGATCCCATTTAATGCAAGTTTCTTCTCAATAATAAGACTATGAACCCTGAATGCGTGATCAAGGGCTCCAAGTCCAGCACATCCAGCTATAACAGAAGAGAATGTAAACTCATCAGGCTCAAGCCCTGACGAACACATATCTCTAAACAACTTCAAAGCCTCCTCAAATCGAGAATTTTTCACGCAACCTCCGATCACAGAGTTCCAAGAAACAACATCTTTTGACGACATGTCAAAGAACACCCTTTTTGCAGCATCAACCTCTCCTTTCTTCATAAAACCCGCTATCAATTTATTACTGCTAACCAAATCAAAACCCATGAGTGGATTCTCATGTAACAACTTCCGGGAAAGATCTCCGCGACCAAAACCAATGTAGGTCAACATCAGGGATGAAACCAGTGAAGACTCAACCCCCAACCCGAATTTGACGATTCTCGCATGGGCTTTCAGCACTGTTCTTATATCCATGTATTTTCTAGACTCTATACAGTCATCGAGAATGCTCTTCAGTTGATTAACTGAAGAAGGGAAAAACATTAAACACTATTCTTACATGATTTTCCACAATAAAAAACTAAAACTTTCTAGGTGCAGTGCCTATGTAGTTGAAAGAATTACCACCATCTTTCAGCTTAGGTGATTTGGACTATAGCAAAATGGCTAAGAAAACCTTCCAGTACTTCTTATATTTAGGGAAGTTGTTGGAAGTCAATACTTCAATGCAACAGTGCATTTAGGGTCAATCTCGGAAAAAACCTCTCTGTAAACAGGGGTAAGGTTGCGTACATCATGACCCCGAGCACCCCCATTGATTGGGTTTTACACTCGATTGTTGTTGTTGTTGTACTCTAAAACTTTCTCATGACAGACCAAAGTATAACTCAGTTCACATCATAGAAAAGACAATGATCACTCTCAATTCACACTTTATAGTTCCATACTTCAATTAACAAAACACAAAAAAAAAAATAGACAAAGCAAAGTTCAAAACTTTTCTACTGCCACTAATAGAAAATTAAATTAGAAAAGACTGCAAACAGCCAGTATACATAGGAAAAAAAAATACCATTTCCAATATAGCATTCAAATTATAAAGCACTTAATTCAACCAAATTCTCCTTTCACTATTCTGGGTTTTCTTTCGTTTCTTTCCTTTCCTTTTTTCTTTTTGGTGTACCAACATGATATGATCATTAACAATGGAGCTTCATCTTCTTGTTCTTATACACAACCAACATGCAAAATAACGAAAAGGGTAGTCTTATTTATCATTTTCATGACAACCCTTTTCAGCATTTACATAGAAATGAAAAGGCAGAATGACAGAACAAAGTGTTAAGTTGTAGAAGAGACAGTATGCCTCATACCTGTGTGTAGTGATGGTGCAGCATGAGTAGTTGTAAGTGATGGAGTTTTTGATGACAGAGAATGGAATGGTCTCTTTACACTGTTTATCGTTTTTATCACCATGGTTTTAATGGTTGCTCACTCTGATTTAGCTGTTTGGTCAGTTGAGAACTTGAGAAGTTGCAGCAACAAAGGAAGTAAGTACAGAACCATGAACATGAATGAAGATTGAAAAACAACGAGTGCATCACACTTTCGTCTTTTTGTTTTTCTATTTGTTATTAAGAATGATTCAAAAGCCCATACATCAGCCTCGGCCCAAACTATCAGAGACTTGTTGGCCAAGAAGGCAAGGACCAAGATTGGAGTATTGAGAGAGTCTGATAGAGTATTGAGAGAGTTGGAAAAATTGAAAGACTGTTTCCAAAATCAACTATTTAGGTTAACCTTAATGGTACAACTTGGATACAACTCTTCACAATTTTCAATGCATAAAATAATCTCTTACAACTCATTTTTATTCTCAAAATTATTGGTAAAACTCTAGTTAAAACTCATCTCAAGTTTTAAGAAATAAAAAATAATATGTTGTCAGTTGTCACCAATCACAAAAGCTCTATATCAATATCATAAATGTAAGAGTTGTAACTAGAGGTATTCATATGAATACCTCTACTTACAACTTTCCAAAAGTTAAATAAGATTATTGGTAAAATTTGCCTTAAAACTCTCTTTACAACTCTCTTAATACTACCAATAAAGTTGCCCTTAGTATCTGTATGAGAACCTCTCTATAACTACAATTAAGAGATAAGGATATGGATTGAGATTATTTGACTTCTAATTTGACCACTCATATCTCAAAGAGGGGAAGGTATTATGAGATTTGCTACTTTTTTAACTAAATCTCATTTAATAAATGCGAGTTAACTATGTACCCTCTTTAATCACAATCTTCATTAACTATTCTTAGTCCCATTTAATAATACAACGTATCAATCATGTTCATTCCCTCTATCAAACGAGTCGCAAAGCGTTACCAATTTTGGCTATGAATTAAGGAGAACTCCCTAATCCTTACCATTTCCTCTAAAGGGTATGGAAAATTGTGTAGTTATGCAATATGTTCTCTACCATTTCCTCTACATAGTTAATATACAAATTTTATTAATATCTTATTTTCACTTATTTTTATTAATATCTTATTAAAATATAAACATTATTTTCACTTCTTTTATTATATTTTGAAAATTTGAAATTGTAAAATGTACTTTTATGAATATATTTTACTAGAAAAATGAGTCGTTTTGGCCTGCTCGGGTTTGACCCGAATTTTTCCGGCTTCCGTCAATTTTGGATTCGGGTCAATTTTTTGTGTTTTCAGAATCTATTTTGTTGGGCCGAACAAACAGGCTGTTTCGGATCTGGTAAATTTCTTGCCGGTGTAGTCTAACACTTGGAAAGTATAGACAACTAGTAGTAGTCGTAAACCAAACAAGATACAAAAAGTTGTGGAGGAAATTGCTCCGTTGGCTCGTTGGCAACCAGGACTGGCCAGCCTAAAGTCTAAACCCACAAACTTATAAAACTCTTAAAAACAAAACGAATTTTCCAAATTCCAAACACTACCACCGAATTATACGTCTCCTTCTTCCTTCAACCCTCTTACTACGATCAACTAAACTCAACCACCAAACAAAACTACTCTCTATTTTCCAGTAATCTCGGAATAACTTTTCTTGATGGGAAGCGTCGAAGCATCATCGTCGTCGTCTACAACAACAACGTTACTAGCGCCAGGGTTCAGATTTCACCCAACAGATGAAGAGCTAGTAGCTTATTACTTGAAAAAGAAAGTCTTCGGAAAAGGGAAAGGGAAATCATCATCGTCTCCCTCTAACTTTTGTATCTCCGAGACTGATATCTACAAAGTCGAGCCGTGGGACCTCCCTGGTAACTTTTTAACAATGATCATATCATATGAAAGTTTTGATCTTTAGCTTATTCTAGCATCTGGGTGTTTCTTAGAATTGTGATTCCTTTGTGGGTTTTGTCTAATTTTGGATGATTTGATTTGAATGGTTCTTGATGTGATTAGTGTTTTTAGCTGATTTTGAGAAGTGGGTTTTCCATGATTTTGTGTTTCTGATGTGGGTTTTGTCTGAATTGGATAATTGTCAAGTGACTTTGAATTGAATGGTTCTTGATGTGATTGGTGTTTTTGGTTCATTTTGAAAAGTGGGTGTTTTTTAATTTTGTGATTCTTTTGTGGGTTTTTGGCAATTTGGATGATTATTAAGTGACTTTGATTTGAATGGCTTTTGATGTGATTAGTGTAATAGTAGTGTTTTTTAGCTGATTTTGAGAAGGGGGTGTTTCTTAGTTTTGTGATTCCCTTGTGGGTTTTGTCTGAATTGGTTTGTTGTTAAAGATTGATTTAATGGAGTTTGATTTTAGATGGATTATGATGTGATTAGTGTAACCCTGTAACAGTAGTTTTTCTTTTAGCTCATTTTAATCAGAAAATTTTGTGTGAACACGTTTCATATGTGAGATTAGTTACTTATTAATGGCAGAAAAAGGTTGATTAATGTCCCATCGAGTGGCCATTAATGACCCCGTCTCATGTATGAAACGGGTCCACTCAAATTTGTGTCCATTTTAATAAGTGGGCGTTTCTTAATTTTGTAATTCTGTTGTGGGTTTTGTCTATTTTGGATTATTGTGAATTTTGTGAAGTGACTTTGATTTGAATGGTTTTTGATGTGATTAGGTGGCAACATTGTTTTAGCTCATTTTAAGAAGTGGGTATTCGTGTGTTTCTTGATTTTGTGTTTCTGTTGTGGGTTTTTACATAATTGAATTATTATCAAGTGACTTTGATTAAAAGTATGATATGGTAGTGAAATAGACCGACATAAGTGTTTTCTTTTTGGCTCATTGTAGCAAGAGGGTGGTTTTAAAATTTGTAGTTCTGTCTTTTTCTGAACACAAAAACTTGTGTGAACCCGTTTCATATATGAGTCTGGGTCACTAATCTCAGAAAATGTTGATTAATGGGGTCATTAGTGACCCAGTCTTATATATAAAACGTGTTCACACAAATTTTCTTGTTGTCTGAATGGGGAAATTAGGTGACTTGGATGGTTTATGGTCTTAGATTTGTTTTAGAAGATTTGTTTGCCCTAGTATTCATATTTGTTGAGACCTATAGATTGAGACTTACTTTTTGATGTCATCATGAATGAGTTTATCATGCTTGTTAGGAAGTGCGTTCTATTTTCAGTGTGGTGATTTTGTCATGGGTTTTATCTTAATAGAAATAAAGTAAGTGTGCTATTGTTTGTTTGGTGATGTGTTGGTAGTGTCTTTGGTTCATATAGGATGTTTTCTGATGAGAAGTGAAGAAATCATCTGTCTTTTCTATATTTTTGTGTTCATGATACTAGAAATGCACCTTAAATTCCAGACTTTATTTTTGTCCTGCTAGAAATGCAAGTGTTACATGCTTTGAGACGTGAGAACTTTTTAGGCATTTAGCAACACGCGGGTCACGCGTTCATCACTGTCACAATACCTATCAACTTGTTGTTGAGATTGTTGATTGCTTTTGTCCTACCTCCGATGCTATGGATTTTTTGATTCCGAGTGTTTTAGCTCAAATTGTCTTGTTTTCTTACAATTAGCCATGGCTACTTGGATGGCTTTGTTAAATCTTCGTGAATGGTATCCCGGTTTGAATAAGTGCTTTTATGTGCATAAGGTCTGTCGAAGCTGAAGACCAGAGACTTGGAGTGGTACTTCTTCAGTAGCCTTGATAAGAAATACGGCAATGGTTCTAAGACTAACCGAGCCACTTTGGAAGGTTATTGGAAAACAACCGGGAGAGATCGTCCTGTCAAACACAAGGACCAGATTGTTGGGATGAAGAAAACTCTGGTCTACCACTTAGGTCGAGCCCCTCATGGCAAGCGGAGCAATTGGGTCATGCATGAGTACAGGCTTGTGGATGAAGTGCTTAATAAGTCTGGATATTCACTGGTCAGCATTAATTTCTGCATTGGATTGTATCTCTCTTTATTTTTTATTTGATGTATCCTATGGAACTTCTTTCCGAGAAGTAC
Source organism: Pharnaceum exiguum (assembly GCA_900322385.1). NCBI lineage: Eukaryota > Viridiplantae > Streptophyta > Magnoliopsida > Caryophyllales > Molluginaceae > Pharnaceum > Pharnaceum exiguum. The sequence goes on along the minus strand of ONZK01001664.1, from coordinate 8,920 downwards.
AGTATTAAGGTGGTGTTTGCTTTGATCAGGAAGGAATGGGATATGTGTTATGTAGGATATTCCAGAAAAGTGGCACAGGACCAAAGAATGCAGCGCAGTATGGAGCTCCATTGGAAGAGCGGGAATGGGATATTAATGATATTGATGAAGCCCTGGTGCCTCAGGAGGTGTCATTTGAAGACCCCTTTGTTGATGAAGATGCATTCACCGAATCCAAAGATCTGGAACAGGTCTGTTATACATGATTCTCCACTTCTGAGCCTTCTTAAGATTTCATATGGCCATATTGCTTCCTATTTTATTTCCTGTCTGGTTTCCGCCATCTAGGAACTAGTCACATTAATATGATGGCAGAAAATATTATTTATCATCGAAGGCTTGTGTTCTGTCACATGAGCTGGCCTGTGTCAAGTGTTGACAACAATAACTTTTGACTCTCATACTACCAAGAGAAGCCCATTTGGTAGACTGGTAATACTGGGATAAAAAAAAAACACAGGGGAGCACTCAGAGCAGGATTCTTATAAAAAAAATCATGAGTGTATCTTCTGCTGTGTAAAACAGAGTAGGTCACTGGCTTGCTTGACCATTACTTTCTATATTGTTCGGGGACACTTCGCATTTAACTATAGCCTTTTTTTGTTATTTTTTTGGTTCATAAAGCAATTCATTCATTAACCGTATCTACAGTTGCGAGGATATAGCATTCCTCTCTCGTCACTACCCATAAAGAATATGCATGTTTTACACAGCAGAAGATATTGCGAGGATATAGCCTTATATTGCATTTTTTCCCAACCCAAGAAGTATTTAAGTGCCCGGTTCAATATAGAGTATGTAGGATGAAATCACTGTCTAAAAATACCAATTCAACTGCTTGAAAGTACAGCAACAGACCTAAGCTCGTGATTCCCATTATTACGTGTCACTTAGCTTCTCCTTTCATTGTATGGTCAGTCCAGGAAATAATCAAGGGCATCTTGTGGTATAAGCTTGCATTGAGGTTTAATAGATGTCATGCATCAATATCTAAAATTATATACAAGTCTGGATTTTTCGGTCCAGTTGACTAGTGGGCTGGGAGCTTGGGCCCACCTCAGGTAGTTGTGTGGGAGATGTGCATCTTCTGGTTCTGGTCTCTTTATATGATAGAATTGAAGATTGTGTGGTCCTTTTTTATAACTTCTTGTAGTTATCAACGTAATACATTGTACAATATAGCTCACTGTGAACTTGTAGAATTGCAAGGAGCCTAAAGTAGTAAATGAGTAATGCACTTTTGAGGTTGACTTTTGGTCTAATATGTTGTTTCTTATTTTAATCACCAGGGTCTAATTGTTGGGTATTTCACTGAACTAGCAGTCTAGCACTCCTTCTTGCTGAGATAGATTAGCTGAGATAGATTGAATGTCTCGTTGGTGTTTTCTTTTCTTTTGTGAATAAAACTGCTTGCCTGTTAAAAAACTGTTTGTGGTAGTTTTGGCTAGTCATCAGCTTACTTTTTGCCAAGGCCCAAGGCATTACTGATATACAGGTCATGCATTTTCTTAACCGTTTGGCTCACAATTGTAAGGTGTCTGCTCCATTTAGTTTGGATTCTTGGTGTGCCTGTTGATGCGATCATTCTTTTAATGTCTAAATACGTTTTTACACATGTGCAAATGTTTATTTTTTCTGATGATTATGAAGATACTGCGGGAAAACAATGATTTAAGATTGATTGTACAAATAGACTTGACTTTTTTTATTTGTTAATTTTTTTTTGGCGACTCTTGAAAATTAGTATTGTTGAATTAAAAAATAAGTATTGTTGGATGAAGTTGAAAGAAGAATTACCGTCTTTCAGCTTTGGGTATGGACTATTAAAAGGCTAAATAAACCTTTGATACTTCTTTTTTAAGTGAAGTTAAGGGAAGTCATTACTTCTATGCTGCATCCAGGGTGACTCTCAGAAACAACCTATCTCTTTTTTTTTTTTTAAAAAAATAATGGTTAAGGTTGGGTAAATCTCCCCCCCCCC
>ONZK01001661.1:6185-16712 GCA_900322385.1 Pharnaceum exiguum | reverse complement strand
GAATGTAGGCATGCATCTTAATGAAATCTTTGATCATTTCCTGATAGTCTTCTTTTTCATCTGCCTCAGGAATTACCACATAGGAGATGAGTGACTTGCACAGCAGATGGTTAGTCTAAAATCATGCAAATTTTTCTGAACTGGTGAGAAGACTGAACTTCAGTTAGCAGGTTTGGAAACTGATCTGTGGCAATAGAATTCATGCTTTACTGTACAAGGTCAGTGATCAGGGCAGTTTTATGGTGTTTGATCATAAGGTTTGAGGTTTGGAACTCCTTTTTTGTTGCAAGTTAGGTTATTTCCATTTGGTTGAGCTGTAAAATCAGGTTGCGGGATGTACTTAAAAATGTTCGTTCGGGATAGTGTATTGGTGCACCTTCAGTGAGGCAGCGAGCTATAGTATTTCGGATATAGGTCATTGTTTTTGTTTTCTCTATTTTTCCTCCCTTTTAGCATTTTGTAACAACTAGCTAGTTAAACAATCAGGTGCTCAGTTACGTATTTTCCTTTTGGTTTCATTGATTCCTTTTGTCCTCAGATTGTATTAAGCAAGGATTTTGTCCTCACATTTGTTGTCAAAATTTTGTAAAATTCACTTTAAAAAAATAAAGTGTACACTCAAAATGGAACTGAGGTAGTATAATAATAATGAAGTTATAATTTTGAATTAAAATATTTGATCTGATAATATCTTGATAACTTCTAAATTGAGTATAGAAATTTGAAAACCATAAACATGTTTTTAATTTTGAAAAAAATTAGAAATTTCAAAACGAACACAAACAACACCTAAGAAAGAATTCTCGTTAAAAAAGACACCTAATAAATTAAAGAAGTAATTTTATTGTATATCCAGTATTCGGTAATTCAATCCAAGTTGAGTTGGCGTGGCCGCATAGTGGTTCACCACTTCGTCCCTCAAATAACTAGTTGGGGGTGCGAATCAAGCCTCTTGTGAATGGAAAAAAATCATCGGCCAACCCCTCAGAAAAAAGAAAAAATGAATAATGAATTATTTAGTAATTCGCTATGCAATAGTACTAGCGTTTCCAAAAAGAGAAAAAAATTGGCATGAGCATCCTTGGACTAGACGTCTAGACCTGATCAAAGTGACCCGGCCCGGCCCTAGAAAACCCTCGAGTTTGGGCCTTAGGTGCTAGGACATATTCGGGCCACATGCTTTTTGGCCCGGCCCAAAAATATTAGGGCCAGGTATGGGCTTTGCCAAAAGCCTGCGGCCCGGCCCGAAAGCCCGATTATTTACCCAAATCCCTAAAAAAATTATGAATAATATAGAAGTACATATATCGAGAAGTGATGACTTACTTGCAAATTTTCTAATATTTATTACTAGTAAGTTAAATAGTGTAAAAAAGTTATTATAACAGTCTAATGTAAATGTTGAGGTGAAGGAATTCATGAGGATCAAGCGCTTACGGATAAGAGATTGAGTATTTGAGTTTCATTCCAAATTAGGACATGGTCTCGTCATTGAATTAAAAAAAATTAAACTGAATTGATTACTACAAAATTAAAATTACAATCCCTTATGCGAATTGAACCAATTGGTAGTTATAAGTTGTAAAGGAATATCCATAAACTATTGAAGTCATAAGAAATTTTTTAAATTGAATTGATTCAGCTATACTGAGCTAACCGCAAAAAACGGCTATAAGTACAGAGTCAATCTAGCTCGTATTATATCTTTAACATATTATTTACTTGTTCGGTACGTATAACACTACCCTTATCTATATCAAAAACTAATGTGCCATTATAGTTTCCATTAATTACTATACAATCATGGGTGAATATCCTATCCTGGTCTCAAAAATCATAGGACCATAAGGGATAGACAAGGATCATTGTCAACCATTTATTTAGTCCTAGGTTTAAGGAGGGTGGTTGATTCAGTTTTTATTTTTTTTAACCTTTTATATTTTCTTTTGGCCAGAAAAAAAATTCGAACAAAAAAAATTACGTAATTTTTTTTTTTGATTTTTTTGCAAGGTCGTGTTTGGCTCAGATTACCTAACAGTTCGATTTTTTTACCAACATTTGTACTTACAAAAGTTAACATTAGTAAGAACAATATATGACTTCTATCTAAATCAGGTCTCGTACCAATAATTTGTAGTTCTGACGGTGATAATAAAGTTTAAAGTTTATGCACTTACATATGTGTATAAGTGTCAGTACAAATTAGTACAAGAACGGCACAATTTTTTTCTCACTTTCGTAACTACAATAACTTGATATTGTACCTACAATATGACAAGAGTTCGATGTTTTTACCAACAGTTGTACTTACGAAAGTTAACATTAGTAAGAACTATATGAAACTTCCATCCTACATCAGATCCGAACCTCCTTCTTCCCTTCTCCTTTTCATTTCTTTCAATTTTCATGTTCATGCATTTTTCATTTCATGTTCATGCATTTTTCATTTCATGTCATCTCATGTCATTATTATTATTGATATTGTGATTTTATGCCACTAACCCCTTTTTTTACCTCTTACCCCCTCCCTCTTTCGTTTCATTTTTCGAGGGGACATTGAGCAGGGAGCTAATTGTAAGTACGATAATTCTACCGCGTATTCGTCACGCCTTATGATGTAAACCTAACTTGCATTTGGTAGCTATTTTAAGACTATTTTAAATGACAATTACTTGAAACTTTGAGAAACGGGATTAGTAGTCGTGTCCATCACCTTCCCCTCGTCTTCCTGATCATTTCCATATATAATACTTCTATATTCGGCCTTAAATTGATGGTTTTTAGCCCATTAATGGTTTAGTCAATTAATTAGTTAAACCCAATCCAATAAAGTCAGCCCAGTCCAATTAGTCAGCCCGGCCCACATAAAAATCATCTAAAACTCCCTAATTAATTAATTATTTAATTAATTAGTTTCTTGGGGAAGAATTAACTGAATTTCTATCCAACACAAAGCAAAGTCGATCCAACACATTGCAAAATTCTATCCGACTAAGATTAAAACGTAATCTGTAAAACCGCACGGGACTGTATACCCACACGGATATACAGTCTGCCACGTGGCTGAACCGGAGAGTGTACAGGTCCCGCACGACGCGTGCGCCAGGCACACGTCTCGGGAGGAAATTTTATCCTTCTCGCCTCGGTTTCTTGCGCTAGTAGACAACTCCCCCTATAAATACCCCCCTAATTCGTCATTTACAACCACGCCGAGTTTCATGAACTCATTCTTTCTCTCTCTTAACCTAACTTAGCATACAACCTACCCCTCTAAACCTTGGTTACATTACACATATATCCCCCAACCTTGCATACTTTCGTGCTTATACTTACATTATTGTCATATTTATGGAGTCATTAGGCAAATCTCGTCCTGTTTCTCTTCTTTTGCATGCAATTAGTTCATTGGATAGTCTTACTATAGACCCCGATTCAGGTACTGAAGGCACTAACCCCGTTTTGTCAACCCGTTTTGTCAATTATCACCCATATCATGCAATGTAGCCTATAAATGTTCAAAGTGATCACTAACATATAAATTAACCCATATGAGCTAATAATGGAATATTATTGCATGTTTACACCTCGCCTAATGTTAAATTGCATGTGATTTAAAATGACATAATTAGATAATATTTGTTATTAGGTTGTTTAATCAATCTGTATGGTTAAAGCGCATATAATCGTAATAATTGTCTAGTAGAGGTACAAATTTTGCCCCCGAACCACTACAGTTTTCTGGTTAAAACCTTACTTGCCAATGTCCCATTCGGTATAGTCCCTTCAGTAAATAAATGGCAAGTAAGAGGCATTTCATTTACATTATGCACAAATATAACAATAGCTATAATAAAGCAATCAATGTAAAAAGGTTTTCCAATTGTTTCCTAATAAGAATTATACTTAAATAAAATTGGTGGCGACTCTAAGTATCAGCATTCAAACCTACATAGCGGGCGGACAATCGGGTTTACCTAGATCGAACGGTGATTACTGATCTCCTAGTAGTGACGGGGCCCAGGCGTCTACAAGTGGCGACTCCGCTGGGGATGCTTAGAGGGCAAGACTCGAAAAACAATTAATTCAAATATATGCGCTTAACAACATTATTATCTGTACATATTGTCATCATATTGCATTTGCATTGTCTTCCCTTCGACGAAGTTGTCTAGGCTACCCAAAAAAAAAAACCCCTCGATGATATAGTACTCATACAACGAGGGCTACTGGCTACAATTGTCATTGAGTTGAGCCTATGTCATCACTCATACACCATTTCCCGTTACTAACGCGGAAATGAACTCGACATGCGAATCGTTACCTCTATAGTTGGGCGATGACCATGACAGTATGAGGACCCCAGCCTTAAGCCCGAAATATCAAGCCAAGCTATAGCAAAACTAGCACCCAATCTAGGTGTGTCAACCGCATATTACATACGCGTGCTTGTCGAGTGTACGTGCTATATTATTTGTCCTAACCCATTCATGTTTACATTGTCAAACGTAACCCTAATCAAAAATGTGCTAATCAACATGTATATGTGTCATGATCATCCCAAAACGTGTCGTTTGTGTGTCGAGTCAAACCTCTGTCGAATTGGTCACCCGTCACCCACGCACCCACGCGCGTCACACTCACGCGCGTCACACCCAAGCGCGTCACCTCCCACGAACACACGTGCGTCAATCCCTCACGCCAAGCGCGTCACGCGTAGTCGACCACCCCCTCCCCTGTGTCATCCGATCTTTGTATGCTATCCTGTGTCAAATTGCCTAATTGCATGTCAAGCTAAGCCCAAATGTATGTCATGACAACCCTCCTAGAAGTCAAGTTAGTCCAAAACCCGTGTCAATTGCATTTCAATGTGTGTCAAACCACCTAATTGTGCGTCATGTCATGTTGATCAGTGCGTCTAGTCAAGTCAAATGTGTATCAAATTGCCTATCTTATGTGTCGAGTCAAGACCATGCGCATCTAAAACCTTGTCAAACCTTGTCAAAATCATGTCAAAACATGTCAAAACACCCCGTGACGAACGTTATTTGCACAACCTACATACAACGTTAAACAACACCACATTGGGACGTGTCAAAATGAGTGTCAAATACCCAAAACCAAGTCGCGGCATACGTTGTCCGCGCTTGCCGCACCGCACACTCATCGTGCGTCGCCACTCCGGTCTCGCATGTCTAACATTGTCGTGTGTCATCCCCTTATGACATTGTCAAAACAAGTTACACCTCTCCCATTATGTCGAGTTGTGTCTCCTATGTGTCGAGTCACCTCTTTATCCTTTCCATTGCATGTGGCCTTCTCTACACATCGTTATGTGTCGAGTCATTCCCATATCCATTGTGTCGAGTCCTGTCTCCTTTATGTCGAGTCACTTCCTCCTTATCCTTTGCATTGCATGTCACCTTCTCCCCACATTGTCATGTGTTGAGTCATTGTCTTACTATCTTGTGTCGAGTCGTGTCTCCCACATATTTAATTTGATAAACAATATTGGAACTTTTTTTCTTTTGGGGGGATTTAGGACTTGCATAGTTGCATGTGTATATATGTTGCTATTTATCTTGGTAATTAGGAAACTAATATATATGGTTTCTGTTTGATTAGATAATGGAAACAGAGGCGATAATTGACATGTACAGGAAGTCGAAGATTGGAGTATGTTTGATGGAGACATTGGATAATATGGTTGAGAGATTGCTTCTCTCTCCTGAACAAGCCATGAAAGTTCTGCTCGATTTTGACATGGTATTGATTGGCCTTACATATGCAGTATGTTAATTATGTTGTGATCTTAATTATTTATGGGTTATGTGTGTTTAATGTTTTTTTGTTTGTTTCATGCAGTCAATGGCTGAAGCTCTGAAGTATAAGACCACCCAGAAGAACCGTTTTAAGGAATCATGTCTGACAGATTTTACCTAAAACTTAAATGACTTGCATATTGCTAAGATAATATGTGAGGGAACCAACTTGTGTATTAACCTCAAAGGGGTGATAGTTATATACAAAGCTAAAGACTAAACTAACAGCTACTGTATACATATTTAGGTCTAACTACACTAGACTATACAGCACATATAAGGGCCCAAATATACTAGCCCAATACTCCCCCTCAAGTTGGAGCATGCGAATTCCGAATGCCCAACTTGCGAACAAGATAATCAAAGTGCTGCTTCCCAAGCGCCTTTGTCAGCATAACAGCCAATTGATTGTAAGTATGCAAATGAAAAGTAGCAATAGTACCATCCTGAACCTTCTCCCGAACAAAGTGACAATCGACCTCGATATGCTTCGTGCGTTCATGCTGAACAGGATTAGAAGCAATATGGAGGGCGGCCTGGTTGTCGCAATATAAGTGCATAGGCTTGGAATGTCGAATACCCATCGAAGCCAACAATGATTTCAACCAAACAATCTCACAAGTGACAGCAGGCATAGAACGGTACTCAGCCTCGGCAGAAGAGCGAGAAACAGTGGGTTGTTTCTTAGTCTTCCATGAAACAGGCGAAGTACCCAAGGTAACAAAGAAACCAGATATAGAACGCCGAGTCAAGGGACAACTTGCCCAATCAGAATCACAATAAGCACGAACCAGAAGGTCACTGGATGAATGTAGAAATATGCCCTGACTTGGACTCCTTTTCAAATAACGAACCACACGAACAGCAGCGTCAAAATGATCTTGACGCGGGCACTACATGAACTGTGCCAATATATGAACCGAATAAGACAACTCAGGGCGAGTCATTGTCAAATATATGAGACGACCAACAAGAAGACGATAGCGAGTTGGGTCGTCCAGCAGATCGCTCGTCGACTTGGCCAACCGATGATTTTTTTCCATCGGGAAATCAGCAGGTTTGGAGCCAAGTAAACCTATTTCAGAAACAATATCGAGGGCATATTTCCGTTGATTAATAAAAATACCTTCTGGACCACGAGCAATTTCAAGACCAAAAAAATACTTAAGTGCACCAAGATCTTTCATACGGAAACAGTCGCTCAAATATGCTTTAAAGCAAGACAACAAATCAGAATTATTGCCAGAAATATTGAGATCGTCAACATAGATGAGAATACAAATGACATTAGTACCACGATGAAAAGTGAAGAGAGAATAATCAGCATGAGATTGCTGAAAGCCATAATGCTTCAAAGCTGTCGTGAGCTTAGCAAACCAGTTACCGGGGACCTGACGAAGCCCATAAATCGACTTGCGAAGTCGACACACCAGATTGGGGCGATCTGGTTTAAAACCTGGAGGTGGACGCATGTATACCTCCTCATCAAGGTCACCATGTAAAAAAGCATTGTGAACATCCATCTGGTGCAATTCCCAGTTCAAAGTAGCAGCAATAGATAAAAGAGTGCGGATGGTGACCATTTTTGCAACGGGAGTAAAGACCTCATTGCAATCCTCCCCAATAACCTGATCATTGCCACAAGCAACCAAACGTGCCTTGTAGCATTCAAGAGAACCATCAGAACTAAATTTCAGTCGATACACCCAATTAAATTTCTCGGTCTTCCATTCTCTCTCTTGTTATGCCTGACCCTTTTCTTATCTCTTTTTTTGATGTTTTTTTATATGTTTTGATGATGTTGTTGATGATGGTGTGTAGGAATCCTAGATTGCTTGCTACCCCGATGTCCCTGGATTGAATTGCCAAATATCCCACTTTTGTTGTTTTGCTAATCGGAATTCTCTGCTCATTTTTGTCTTAAAGGTCTGATCTTACATTGAATTCTCTTGTTTTTCACCTTTTTCATCATGTTTTTCCATCTGGGTATTTTTTGTTTTGTGTCTTTGATCTGAAATGTATTGAATTATGCATTGATTTAGCAGTTTAGATGTTGGTATTTGTAATTTCGTGTGTTGTAAGCTTTTTTTGATGATGGTGATGATTGATGAGGTGGAAATGTTTGATGACTGTGAATGTGAATTGGAATTGTAGGTATAAAAAAGAAAAGATAAAATGGAGTCAGATCTTGGTAAGCTATTCATTGGTGGGATCTCATGGGACACGGATGAGAGTAGGCTGAAGGAGTACTTTGGACAATATGGAGAGGTAGTGGAAGCTGTGATCATGAGGGATCGCGTCACTGGTCGTGCCTGTGGCTTTGGTTTCGTGGTCTTTGCTGATCCTGTTGTGGCCGAGAGAGTTGTCATGGACAAGCACATGATCGATGGTCGAACTGTGAGTAGACTTAACTCAATTGTGATTGTTGATCTTTTGCTCACATTGCGAATGTAATTGTAAATTTGTTTATTTTTGTGTTCTGCATTGTAGTTTAAATGTGATTGAGTTGATTCATTCTTATGTTTTGCCTTGTATGTTAACTTGTTTTGTGGGCTTGCATTCAGCTTTGTGCTGGATTATTCGTGGCTGCTCCACCATGAGCCTGGCATTCACCCGACTTCCTTTCTGTTTTCCTAGGAATGAGAAACGTTAGAGGTGTTTAGGTTCTACTACATAAGCCCCAAGTTAAATTCAAATCAAGTAGCATAATTCAATATTGTTAGAGCTCCTTTTACAAACAAATACACTAGTACATACCCACGAGAAGTCGTCTACATGATACTAGATCATGGACCATATTCCTCTTAATCATTCTAACCTATGTTCTGTAGATGTCGGCCTGTGACTCTAGCTTCCATCCATTGATCCTTGTGAGAGCAAGAGATGGGCTGCACATGCCTCTCTTTGCACGTGGCTGACCAGGGTAGGGGATGTTCCCTGCGTGTATCTTTGACTGGTGCTTGGGTAGTGACAACAAATAGGAATACTATTGACTGCTTCAAATTACTTTTGAGACTTCTTATGCTAAAATTATTTTCCTTGTGTAATTGAGATTTTAATCTCTGTTGCATTGTACATTAGCTTTTAGGTGGACCAACCATGTCCCGTTCTTTATGAGGATGGCATTCATCTGTCTTCCTTGCTCGCGCGCGCGCACGTACACACGCACAAGCTTATACACAAACTTGCTACACACACAAACACCCATCCTCATGGCAAGTGATCCACATGGAAATATGTCTATTTTGCTCTTCATCAACCTAGTTTAGGTTTGTGTAAATCTTCCCCTGCCTCTTGCTAGATATTTATTATCTTTCTATGGCTTTGCTGAATTATATGTTCTTCTCATAATTTATTTGAAGTTACACTAGTCAAAGACATGTGTGATCTTAGCAGCCTTTTTTTGAGTCTTTATGTTTTTTGTTGTTGTAAGTTTTAGATGCAGGTTCTGTATGCTTTTTCAGCTTTAGTGTTTGCAGTAACATGTTTCATTTAGACCTGCTGAACTGGTGCTTTCAGGTTGAAGCAAAGAAAGCTGTTCCACGGGATGATCAGCAGATTGTAACTAGAAACAATAATAGCATGCAAGGATCTCCTGGTCCTGGACGCACCAAAAAGATTTTCGTAGGAGGTTTAGCATCTACAGTCACCGAGAGTGACTTCAAAACTTACTTTGATCAGTTTGGTACCATCACAGATGTAGTGATGATGTATGACCACAACACTCAAACGCCAAGAGGATTTGGGTTCATAACTTAAGACTCAGAGGAAGCTGTGGATATGGTGTTGCACAAAACTTTCCATGAACTTCATGGGAAAATGGTTGAGATTAAGCGGGCAGTCCCTAAAGAGATGTCTCCTGGCCCTAATCGTAGCCCCCTAGTAGGATATAATACTTATGGTTTAAGTAGGGCTAGCAACTTCATTAACAATTATGCACAAGGGTACAATATGGGCTCCATTGGAGGATATGGTAGATTTAATCCCCTTGTTACTAGTCGTACTGGGCTTCCTCCATATGGGAATCCTGGATATGGAATGAGTATGAGTATGGATCCAGTATTAAATGCTGGCTATGGATCAAACTCAAATTTCAATAGCATTAGCAGCCACGACTATGGTCGTGTTGTGGGACCATATTATAATGGCAATTCAAACAGGTACAACACTCCCATCGGGTATGGTGCTGGGAGTGCAAGAGGTGATTCTTTAGGTAGCTCAGAAACTAGAAATGTTTGGGGTAATGGGTCGTTTGGCAACTCTAACAACCCTAGCAGCCCCGGAGCTTTCTTGGGCTCAGGTTGCGGAAACTTAGGACTTTCATTTGGTAATAGTGGGTCCAACTGGGGTGCGTCACCTGCTACATCCCAAGGTGGAGGTAATGCTTCTGGATATAACAGTGGAAATCTTGGGTATGGTTTTAATGATGGCAATTATGGTTTGAGTGGCGTGGGGTATGGAAGGTCTCAAGCTACTGAGGGTCCTCCAGCATCATCATTTTCTGCATCAAGTGGTGGTTTGGATACATCTTACGGAGACCTGTACCGTGGTAATTCAATGCATGGTGACTCCGCATGGCGTTCCAGTTCTCCTGAACTAAATAGCTCTACTCCTTTTGGTTTTGGTCTTGGCAATGCAGCTGCACATGTCGCTTCGAAGAGTTCGATGGTTTTATTGGAAGCTATAGTGAGGTAAATTTTCTTTATCT
>ONZK01001660.1:8137-18848 GCA_900322385.1 Pharnaceum exiguum | reverse complement strand
GGAGAAAAGGCTTGTGGATTGGGCTTATTTTGTGGGCTGATTTGAAAGGCTAATTAATTAATAATTAGGCCATTGGGATAATACTAATTAATCGGAACGGGCTAGGCTATTATTAATTATCCAAATGACGATTAATAATTGATCGGGTTTAGGAATTGACTTCAATTTATTTCTCAAGCATCGGCGCACTCATGTTAATAGAGTATCAAGCTATCCGACGTATATAAGGTTGGGATTTCGTCATTAGGCATGGCAATACCCCGTACAAAATACGGTATCTACAGGCATCTACAATCGAAATTGAGATCAACAAGATATGAAATCAATAGAGTAGAATAAATTCGATAACAAAAACTAACTGGCATCATTTCTCTCTTGCAGAACGACCTCCCTTTCATCGCTGTCTTCAGTTGAGCAGCGCGCCTTTGTGCGGAAGAACCCTATATAGCTTTGAAGAATGTCTTGTTCTGATATTGATCTTTCCATCTTGATAAACACAACAATTTGCAGATTCATATTGACGTTGAACTCCATAAAAACAATTACTCTCATGATTAAATAGACTCTTACTATAGAGAGACTAGTTTTATTAGTACTAAAACTAAACTAAAAAACACTAAGAACTTGAACTTTTGGGGGCTTACCATTAGTGTATAGACACTAATGGCAGCCCCTAGTGGCTGGTGGAGGCTAGGGTTTTTTTTAGGAGAGGGAGAAGGAAAACCCTATTCCCAACTGAGAACGAATATTGGTATAAACAATTGTCAATTGACAAACAATCATCAATTGACAAACAATCAGATAATATATCTGTCAGGTTTTTCTTTTCTTTTCTTTTCTTTTCATACTAGTTAATATTTATACTTTTTTTTAACCCACGTGTTCCTCTTTCAATTTTTATGGGTGATTGATGGTAATGCAAATTTTGTTTTAAATTTAAATTGTTTTTTTGATGGCAATTAAATTTGAAATTTAGACCTAAGGGTACATTGATTTGAAATTCTAATATATTTGGCTTCAATATAATTAAATGAAGTAAAGTCTAGTTTGTGCGTTTAAAAATCTAAGAATAATGAGCGGCCATTTTGTAGGATATAATTTTATTAAATTTAAATAAAATTAGAATTTATTAATTTAATTGTTTTTATAATCAAATTAACATTATATTCCTAAAGGTTCACTAAAAGTGTAAATCTAATATTTCTGGCTTCAATAAAGTTAGATGAAGTAAAGTTTAATTTGTGCGTTTATTAATCTAATAATAATTAGCGACCATTTTGCAAGATTTCATTTCACTAAATTGAAATAAAAAAGAGAGCTTCTAAACCGATTAGATTGGAAATTGTTGAACTGAAAACTAAAATGAATTAGGTTGAGCTTACAGAAATTAAATTTCTTCATAGATATAATAACTGAGTTAGCCCTAATTATCTTTGCATCTAAAAGTTGTAATGATTAGCTTTTATTGAACTTTTTGTTAGTATATGGAACTAAATAAAGTTTAAGAAGTTTTTCTAAATTAATCATTTAATTAAGTTGTGATTGACAATTAAATACAAAATTTTAATATTGTTGATGATCAATCAAGGAGAACATGAAAGTTTGATATTATATACTGGCCTGACGTTGAGATTACATGGCGGACTTATAATTTTTGTGCATGTTCTTCCAACTTAAGTTCAGTTCTGGCACTGCGATTTACAAATTTGTGTGCAAATTGAATAATGTCAAGAATAATCTAAAGGCTCTCCAAAAAAGCAAGTATACTGACCTGCAGAAGAAAGTAAAAGAAGCTCATTCAGAATAAATTGTAGAATGATCCCCTCAATCAAGCACTCATTGATTTGGAGAGAATGCAGAAAGCTTCTTATGTTGATATTAGAAGTATTGAACTGAAGCAAATTATCAAAGAGCAAAGCTACATCATATGAATTGCACCGATGAAAACTCCTCTTATTTTCATGCAATTGTAGCTGGAAAAAAGTAAAGAAATTTTAAATATGAAGATTAAAGACATAAAGGGGAATGATAGACTGGATGTTGCTCAAGCTTTTTTGGAGTATTATGAGGAGCTGCTTGGATCGCAAACTCATATTTCATCATGTGATCCACTTTTCTTTGCAGGTGATTCACTAAGCCCTACAACTAGTAATTCACTTATTTCTACCTATTTCTGAAATTGAAATCAAACAAGCTTTATTTTCTTTTGGTGATAACAAAAACCCAGGTCGTGATGGTTTTAGTGCACTTTTCTTTAAAAAGGTTTGGAATATTATAAAAACAGACTTCATTGTAGCTATCTAAGAATATTTTTTTTACAACAGGAAAGTTACTACAACAGATTAATGCTACATCCTTAGTTCTGATCCCAACAATAGATCAACTATGTAGAGCGTGGATTTTAGGCATATAGCGTGTTGTAATCTCTTTAATAAGACGATTAAAAAGATCATTGCAAATTGAATGAAAGACGGTATAACAGAGATACTAGGAAGAGAACATGGTGCTTTTGTAAATGGTCGATTGCATTTTGATAATACGATGTTAGCTCATGAGCTAATTCGAAGATATGGTAATAAGATTCTTTCTCCTAGAGCTATGATCAAAATTGATATCAAGAAGGCATTTGGTAATGTAAATTGACCCTTTTTGGAACAATGTCTCCTATACTTTGGCTTTCCTATCCAATTGTCAATTGGATTATGGCATGAATTTCTTCTCCAAAATTTTCAGTCTCTGTCAATGGCAACCTAAGCTACATGGTTATTTTCATGGGAAAAAGGGGATTAGGCAGAGTGATCCCTTATCACCCTACCTTTTTATGATCTGTATGGAGGCATTGTCAAGAAATCTAAATGCACACAAGAGAGTTTAGTATGCACTCCAAACGTGTACAATTAACTCTCCATCACCTTATTTTTGCGGATGATCTACTAGTGTTTACAAGAGGTGATGTCCCAGTTGTACAGTGTGTTATTCAAGTGATCCATGAATTCACACAAGTGTAGGGGCTTACTCTCGACACGGCAAAATCAGAAATATACACTTTTGAGGAGTATCATTACATATCAAGCAGGACATGTTGTAGAAAAGAGTTTTTCATGAGGGTGAATTACCCTTTAAATACCTTGGGCTCCCTCTATGCTCAAAATAGATCTCCGATTCACCTATTGCAGCCACTACTTGATAAGTTAAGGAAAAAGGCAACTCACTTGGCCAATTCCTTACTTACCTATGTAGGTAGATTGCAAATGATTAATTAAATCATTTTTGACATTCTAAATTTTTGGGGTAAAGGTTTTTTTGTTGCCAATAACTGTAGTGGAGGAAATTGAGAAAATCAGGAGAAGAATCTTTTGGGGAGCAAGTGAAAATGAAAGGAAAATGGTGTTTTTGAGCTGGAAGAGAATATGCTATGTAAAAAGAAAGGGGGTTTGGTATCAAGGAAGCTCTCAGCTAAAGCAAAGCATTCTTGTTGAAAACAATATGGAGACTGTTGCATTGTGACTCCATTTGGATAACTTGGGCTCATCGATACTATCTTAAAGGAGGGGATTTTTGGCAAGCAACTAAACACGTACACCGAGCATTCATGGGTGTGGAGAAGCTTGCCAGATGTAAGAGATATGTTTATTGAAAAGCCTGGAACAAGAGAAGCTGCCATACATTTACTGCAAGCATGGACTGTAAATGGTAAGTTTCAAATAAGGAAAGCTTATGAGTTGTTTGTCAAGCATATAATCACAGGAGTATTTGGTTTAAATCAATGTGGGATACCATTCATTTCCCAAAACATAGAATTATTGCTCTGTTTGCAAACTAACTGCATACAAGATCTGATTCAAAAACGAGGAGTCTCACTGGTAAATAGATGTTAATTACTTGTGTGAGCAAGTGGTGGAAACGAATGATCATCTGCCATTCTCTTGTGAATTTTCTCAACAAATTTGGTCTGTTGTTCGTCAATGGATTGGAATGGGAAGTAGTAGCTGTATACTACGCAGGGAATTGAGATGGCTTCATCAACGGGAATAGAGGGAAACATTGGGATAATAGGCTCAAACGACTTGCATTTTCAGTTACCATTTACTTGATCTGGCAAGAGAGAAACACTCGGGTTTTTGGGAGTACAAAGCAGCCGCTGGCAGTAGTTTTGGAGCATATCAAAGGAGAGATTAAAATTTGAATGTTTCGTGTATATCATAATCAATCATGTTTAACTAGTATAGTTAATCTATTAAGCTAGTCTATTCATATGGACGTAGTGGTTGTAATTGGATGTTTTATCATTCTTGTCGGGGTAATTTTCTGTTATCCCTGGGATGATGGTTGGTTTTAGTAATAAAATTTCACCATTTTCCATTAAAAAAAAGTTCAGTTCTTTTCACTTTTTCACTGTTCAACTCGTAACTTGTGAACATTATAAATTTTGATCACGATATTGATATCCAATTGTAGTTATTAGTATATCATTGAAAAGGTCTCACCATTTAGTTTTGTAAACATCCAATGTTGATAGGGTTTTGATAATTTATTGAGTGTCAAAATAATTATATAAAAAGTTCAATTTTTTTCAATTTGAACGTTAGAGCAGATATACACGAAAGCCTAAACTTTTTATTTTGAGAAGATAAAACCATTGTGTATAGGAGACTTAGTGCGAGCTATATCGAATTGGTTAAGTTGCGATTAGATAAATGTAAAAATTGGAACAAAAAATGTAAAAAATGGTGCTTATGCATCTGTTTCATATATGAGAGGGGTCACTAACTACGAAAAAGAGGCCACTAATTAACTTTTTTTACCTAGTAGCCTCGTTTATATATATATGAAACAAGTACCTATAAATTTGCCTATGAAATATTACTACCAAATTAAAATTTGTTTCGGGGTTTAAACTATAGGTACACCCAAACAAAACATATGTACACCCACTCTCTTCAAAATTGGTCAATTTTATTCACACTGGTAGAGTCACTAAGGGATAATGTACTTCGAGCAATAGGAGTGTCAAACCACTTACACCAAGTGACCAACTACTTGTTCATAATAAATTAAGTTGTTTGATTAGACTCTTTTCCCAAAAAAAAAAATAGTATCTCACCTAAGTCGATTTCTCATTAAACATTGTTTTATTAGTAATTTAGTATTATGTATGCGAAGGGATAATCATTTTCGACAAAATGGAGCAATGCAATACCTTACACATTTCACTCACATATGAATGCAATTGAAACACTTCTTATGTGCATATATCATGAAATCTATGATTAGTTTATGTTTATTTCCAAATATCTTGGTATACCTACAATTGACTGTCAGTCTGTCACCTTTTCTGAAAGGTAAAGAAATAATAATTAGTAATTTAATATCATCTCTTTTAAGAGATTGCCCATATCATATTTTTGTGAAATTAATATCAAGCTCTCTTGACTACGTATTTGTCAAAATTTAACCCCGGCCCAAAACCTGATCTAACATACTCGATTTTTTTAAGGTGTTAATTTTTTTTTTCGGCCTAATGAACTGTAAACTTATATTATAACTTACTATCAAAAAAAAAAAACTTATATTATAACTTATAAGGTTCGGATTAAAAAAATAAATATAATTCAAAAGATAAATTTAATACTTTTACATTTATTTAATCAAATATACTATTTTAGTGATCTCCAAACTTGCCCGAAGTAACAGGTCTAAGTAGTAACTAAAAGCCATCCATTCACTACTTCGTTCACACCAACACACATTTATATTTTTTCATTGAACTATTAGTACACAATACATATTTATTAGGTGAATGTCATATATTTTTCTTTCTAATTTACATTGTACCAAATACCAACCTTTTAGTTTATTCCCACACACATAAACTTTTCTAACATATATATTGGTGTATACTAAGTACAACATTAACTTGAAAGTAACGTCTAGAGAAAAGTATAGTAAATTTCCTTTGCATGACACATGAATGAACAAAAGAGAACGAAATAACTCCCCCATATAAAATTGACTTTTTGTAAAAGATGATATTTGGTGCCAAGTTGCCGAGTGCATGAACCGTACATCATGGTATACCTTGTAAGGTACACCCTGTTGCTATATATATAACAGGGTGTACCTAACTAAAAAAAAAAACTAAAAAAAAGCAAGGTACACCCTATTAGTAATAGGGTGTACCTAGCTAAAAAAAGAGCTAGGTACACCCGGGCTGATAATCCCCCCTCCTCCTTTATTAATCACTCCCCTTTCTCCTCCATTTCATATTGTATTAATCACCTTTTTAATGCGATTAATCGCCCCACCGAACGCGAAAAACTTAAATTTTATTTTAAAAAAAAATATTAAATTTTTTTTTCTATTTTAATTTTTTTTCTTTAAAATTTTTTTTCCCGGCCAATATAGATTAATCCCCCTCTTAATGCAATTAATCGCCCTCTAAATGCGATTAATCGCCCCTCTGAATGCAATTAATCGCTCCTCCGAAAAAAATAAAAAAAAGTTTTATCTTAGATATGCGATTAATCGCCCCTCCGAATGCAATTAATTGCCCTCTGAATACGATTAATCGTCCCTATGAATGCGATTAATTGCCCCTCCGAACGTAATAAAAAAGTGTTATCTTAGATATGCGATTTATCGCCCTATGAATGCGATTAATCGCCCTCTCAATGCGATTAATTGCCCCTCCGAATGCAATAAGAAAAGTGTTATCTTAAATATGCGATTAATCGCTTCCTAAATTCAATCAAAGGGAAAAAAAATCGTTTAAATATTTTTTTCGTTTTTTGAAAAAAAAAAAAATTGAAACTTTTTTTCGTTTTTTGAAAAAAAAATGCCCCCGCGCGTGGGCAATTTTGTTTTCTTCCGCGCGCGTGTAGTACACGCGCGGGCCCGTGTGTACCTTGCAATGTACACCGGGTGTATGGTAAAAATTGCCCAACTTGCCACATGAATGAAATGAGCTTTACACTACAAATCTAAAACTCTAATATAATAAGTTAATAACCATATCATCAATCCTATATCATACACCAATACATCATTTCTTGTCTTTGAGCCTTCTTCCAAATATTCTCATCCCCTTTGTAATCAACAAAATTATAGTATTCAATAATTTTATTTGTTATAATAAAATAAAATAAAATAAAATTTAAAAATTTCCATCTTTCTTTTTGAGCTCTTTTTAAAAGGGGTGAAATAACCAAAGAAACAAAAGGAAAGAGAAAGAGAGAGATACACATACAGGAAAATCCTCTCTTCTCTTCCTTCCTTTCTTTTCTTTCTTATTCTTATCATAATATATCATATCATTCCTCTCATCACAACCTTCTCAATAGATTGTTTGCACGTCTGGCTTTCCTTCATACAGGTCTCATCTCCTCTCCTCTCTGTTTTCTCTGTATTCCATTCTCTCTCTTGTTCTGCCTAACCCTTTTCTTATCTCATTTTGTTTGGTGTTTTTATGTGTTTTGATGATGATGATGATGATGGTGATGATGTGCAGAAATCCTAGATTGCTTACTACCCTGATGTCCCTGGATTGAATTGTCAAATATCATACTTTTGTTGTTTTGCTGATCGGAAATCTATGCTGGGTTTCTGCTCATTTTTGTCTTAAAGGTCTGATCTTTACATTGAATTTTCTTGTTTTTCACCTTTTTGATCATGTTTTTCCATCTGGGTATTTTTTGTTTTGTGTCTTTGATCTAAAATGTATTGAATTATGCATTGATTTGCATCAGACATGTTGGTATTTGTAATTTTGTGTTTTGGGAGCTTTTTTGCTGATGATTGATGAGCTGGAAATGTTTGATGATTGTGAATTTGAATTGGATTGTAGGTATAAAAAATAAAAGGTAAAAAATAAAAGATAAAATGGAGTCAGATCTTGGTAAGCTATTCATTGGTGGGATCTCATGGGACACGGATGAGAGTAGGCTGAAGGAGTACTTTGGACAATATGGTGAGGTAGTGGAAGCTGTGATCATGAGGGATAGCGTCACTGGTCGTGCCCGTGGCTTTGGTTTCGTGGTCTTCGCGGATCCTGTTGTGGCCGAGAGAGTTGTCATGGATAAGCACATAATCGATGGTCGAGCTGTGAGTAGACTCAACTCAATTGTGATTGTTGATCTTTTGCTTACATTGCGAATGTAATTGTGAATTTGTTTATTTTTGTGTTCTGCATTGTGGTTTACCTAGTTTAGATATGATTGAGTTGATTCATTGTCATCCCCTCTGTTAACTTGTTTTGTGGGCTTGTATTCAGCTTTGTGCTGGATTATTCGTGGCTGCTCCACCATGAGCCTGGCATTCACCTGACTTCCTTTCCTTTTAGACTAGGAATGAGAAATGGTAGAAGTTTTTCGGTTCTACTACATAAGCCCCAACTAAAATTCAAATCGAGTAGCATAATCCAATATTGTTAGAGCTCCTTCTACAAACGCATTAACACATACACTAGCACATACTCACGAGAAGTCATCTACTTAATACTAGATCCATATGGACCGTATTCCTCTTAATCATTCTTACCTATGTTATGTAGATGTCGCCTATGACTCTAGCTACCTTTCATTTCCATCCATTGATCCTTGTGAGAGCAAGATAGGGGCTGCACATGCTCCTCTTTGCAAGTGGCTGACCAGGGTAGGAGATTTTCCCTGCGTGTATCTTTGACTGGTGCTTGGGTAGTGACAACAAATAGGAATACTATTGCTCTTCAAATTACTTTTGAGACTTCATATGCTCAAAATATTTTTCTTGTGTAGATGATATTTTAATCTTTACTGCATTGTACATTAGCTTTTAGGTGGACAAACCATGTCCTGTTCTTTATGAGGATGGCACTCATCCGTCTTCCTAGCTCCTTGCTCGCGTGCGCGCTCGCGCACACACACAAGCTTATACGCAAACTTGCTAAACACACAAACACCCATCCTCATGGCAAGTGATCCACATGGAAATATGTCTATTTTGCTCTTCATCATCCTAGTCTAGGTTTGTTCATATCTTCCCCTGCCTCTTGCTATCTCATCATTTATCTGTGCTTATATACTTGTGAGAGGGGCCTCCTCCTTCGTCACATGGCCAATCCAACATATATGAGGCCCCCACATTGTATCTTTAATAGGTGCTTGCTGTTAGTAAAAAGTAGGAAGATATTGGCGCAACGTCTTTTGTGACTGCTGGCATGCTCTTTTCAAAATCGTTTTTACTGTTCTTTATTGTTCATTATCCTTGAGGTGGACCATAAATGTTTGATTAAGCTAGATATTTATGATCTTTCTATGGCTTTGCTGAATTATATGTTCTTCTCATAATTTATTTAAAGTTACACTAGTCAAGTCATGTGTGATCTTAGCAGCCTTTTTTGAGTTTTATGTTTTTTGTTGTTGTAAGTTTCAGAGGCAGGTTCTGTATGCTTTTCAGATTTCCTGTTTGGAGTAATATGTTTCATATAGACCTGCTGAACTGGTGCTTTCAGGTTGAAGCAAAGAAAGCTGTTACACGGGATGATCAGCGAATTGTAACTAGAAACAATAATAGCATGCAAGGATCTCTTGGTCCTGGACGCACCAAAAATATTTTCGTAGGAGGTTTAGCATCTACAGTCACCGAGAGTGACTTCAAAACTTACTTTGATCAATTTGGTACCATCACAGATGTAGCGGTGATGTATGACCACAACACTCAAAGGCGAAGAGGATTTGGGTTCATAACTTATGACTCAGAGGAAGCTGTGGATATGGTGTTGCACAAAACTTTCCATAAACTTAATGGGAAAATGGTTGAGGTTAAGCGGGCAGTCCCCATAGAGATGTCTCCTGGCCCTAATCGTAGCCCCTAGTAGGATATAATAATTATGGATTGAGTAGGGCTAGCAACTTCATTAACAATTATGCACAAGGGTACAATATGGGCTCCATTGGAGGATATGGTAGATTTAATCCCCTTGTTACTAGTCATAATGGGCTTCCTCCATATCGGAATCCTGGATATGGAATGGGTATGAGTATGGACCCACTATTAATGCTGGCTATGGATCAAACTCAAATTTCAATAACATTAGCAGCCACGGTTATGGTCGTGTTGTGGGACTATATTATAATGGCAATTCAAACAGGTACAACACTCTCATCGGGTATGGTGCTGGAAGTGCGAGAGGTGATTCTTTAGGTAGCTCAGCAACTAGAAATGTTTGGGGTAATTGGTCGTTTGGCAACTCTAACAACCCTAGCAGCCCCGGAGCTTTCTTGGGCTCAGGCAGCGGAAACTTAGGACTTTCATTTGGAAATAGTGGGTCCAACTGGGGTGCGTCACCTGCTACATCCCAAGGTGGAGGTAATGCTTCTGGATATACCAGTGGAAATCTTGGGTATGGTTTTAATGATGAAAATTATGGCTTGAGTGGCGTGGGGTATGGAAGGACTCAAGCTACTGAGGGTCCTCTAGCATCATCATTTTCTGGATCAAGTGGTGGTTTGGATACATCTTACGGAGACCTGTACCATGGTAATTCAATGTATGGTGACTCTGCATGGCGTTCCAGTTCTCCTGAACTAAATAGCTCTACTCCTTTTGGTTTTGGTCTTGGCAATGCAGCTGCAGATGTCGGTTCTAAGAGTTCTGATGGTTTTATTGGAAGCTATAGTGTAACAAACAAACACACAAATAGAGGTAAATTTTCTGTACCTCATTTGGATTTGAT
>ONZK01001659.1:28855-43857 GCA_900322385.1 Pharnaceum exiguum | reverse complement strand
GGGGGTGGGTGGGTGGGTGGGGTTGTTAGAGGGTTTGTTCATCATATTGTTGGTTTCTGCTTGCAATCTTGCTATGTTCTGATATATGTCCCCTGATGTAAACAAATTTCTTTTGGGTGAAAATGACAAATTGATGTAAACAACTTTCATTCAGGTAAAAGCACACTCTTGAGCTCAATATCAAACACTTTTTCATCATCTTCCAAGTCACCCTACCTAAACCAAGTGAAGACGCTGGTAAATCCAGTTGAGCAAGCAGTAAAACCAAAAGGGATGAAAGTCAAAACATTCAAAGATGAAGGAACAAAGATTTCCATATGGAATCTGGCTGGGCAACCAGAGTTATACTGTCTGCAAGAACTTATGTTCCCTGGGAATGGAAGTGCATCAGCTTTCTTTGTCATTTCGAGTTTGTTTCGGAAACCAAACAACAAAGACCCTAAAACCCCAGAAGAACTTGAAGAAGATATACAACACTGGCTGAGGTTTATAGTCACTAACTCAAAAATGGCAGTCCAACAATGTATGCTTCCTAATGTAACCATAGTCCTCACACACAGTGACAAGATCATCCAACAGTCACAGAATTTTCAGGCCATTGTCAGCTCAGTGCAGCGAGCAAGAGACAAATTCCAAGGCTTTGTCGAATTTTATCCTACAGTTTTTACAGTTGATGCAAGATCCACGGAGTCAGTGAGTAAACTCACTCAACACATAAAAATCTCAAGCAAGGCCGTTCTACAAAGAGTTCCTCGGATATATGAGCTTTGCAATGATTTAGCAGAAATTCTTGCTGAATGGAGACAAGAAACCCACAACCCTGCCATGACTTGGAAAGAATTTGGTGAACTTTGTCAGGCTAAGGTTCCTCATTTGAGGGTACGATCTAGGTCTGACAACAAAGAGAAGACTGAAATGAGACGACGAGCAATTGTCAGTTCCCTACATCATATGGGGGAGGTAATTTATTTCGATGACCCCGGCTTTTTGATTCTAGACTGTGAATGGTTTTGTGAAGAAGTTCTAGGCCAATTACTACAACTAAGTGCTCGAAGACAAAGCTCAATCAAGGATGGTTTCATAAGCAGGAAAGAGATAGAGAAGATTCTGAGAGGAAGCTCACAAACTCATTTGATTCCAGGAATGGGTTCGTCGAAAGATTTTGGCAATATGGAGGCTAAGGATCTTGTGAAAATGATGCTCAAATTGGAACTTTGCTATGAACAGAACACATCTGATCCAAATTCCCCAGTTCTTGTCCCTTCACTGCTTGAAGAGGGGAGACAGAAACCACAAAAATGGCAGCTCAGTGCATCCGACTGTGTTTATGTAGGACGGCATCTTGAGTGCGATGACTCAAGCCACATGTTTCTCACTCCAGGCGCCTTTTCTCGCCTTCAGGTATGCGGTATCTGCTACTTCATCTTCCAGCATCATTAAATTATGTTTCGCTACCTTCACGTTCTGTAGCATTTTCTGGAAATGATTTTATCAAAGAAGTGGAAAGAAATTATAGATTGAAGCTATAGACAGGACAGGTTGAAATTCTAAAATTACAAATTAGTCTTCCTGCACGTTTTCTCAGACTCTCAGTTTATGTTGCATAAATTTAAATCTTCTAAATGAAAATGATGTACGCATATTCTTACTAGCTGACCAAATCTTAGTCTGTACCCCCCCTCCTCTGCTTTTGGCGGTGTCAGCAACAGCTTTACCCATGTCTTACTTTATACATCATGATGTGGTTCACGTTAGTTGCTTCTGTTTCTGTGCTGAACAAACATTGATTCTATTATTTCATGATGGAGTAAGTGCCATTGCACAAGCAAATTTTCAGGATCTGCTGATTGTTGCGTGAATGTAGAACCTATGACACTCATTGCCACCAACTTCTAGTGGCATTTAACTGAAGTATTTGGTTTTTTATCTGAAATATGTATCTGAATTCTGAAGACTTTGGCTTTTTCTGGTTTTCAGGTTCATCTTCACAATAGAATCATGGCATTAAAGGAACAGCATGGAGCAACATATGGGCTTGAAAAGTATCTCATCACGATAAATATCAATGGAATTGATGTCCGGGTAGAGCTCGGAGGACAACTGAACTGTTACATTGATATCTTAGCATGCTCAACCAAGAATTTAACGGAAACTCTCCGGCTCATCAACCAACTTATAATCCCTGAAATTCAGAGCCTGTGCCCGGGACTCGTGTTAGTTGAGAACATTATCCGTCCAGAATGTGCAAGGAATCTGATGCCACCAAGATACAGAAAGACCCAGATTCTAGGAATGCAGACTCTGAAACAAGCACTTCTCTCAGTCCCAGCAGATGGCATGTATGATTACCAGCACACCTGGAGTGCAGTATCTGATGCTGGGAAGCCTATCTTGAAATCTGGATTTGATTTTGCCAGAGACCTCCTTTCTGAGGATGATTTCCGGGAGGTACTCCAAAGAAGATACCAGGACCTGTGCAATCTCGCTAATGAACTTCAGTTCAAAACAGAAGATGAACCCCAAACACCTGAACACAGTGAATCAGAAATCGACCCCAAAGTTGAACCATCCTTCAGTGGGATAGCCAAGGGAGTGGAGCAAGTGTTGCAGAGGCTAAAGATCATTGAACAGGAAATAAGAGATCTTAAACAGGAGATCCAAGGGCTGAGATACTACGAACACAGACTCTTGATCGAACTTCATCGAAAAGTGGATCACTTGGTAAATTACAATGTCCAAGTAGAAGAAAGAAAAGTGCCGAACATGTTCTTCTTTGTCAGAACAGATAACAGCTGCAGGAGACTCGTGACTAACATCATATCAGGAATGACTGCCCTACGGATGCACATGTTATGCGAATTTAGGAGAGAAATGCATGTAGTGGAAGGCCAAATGGGACTTGAAATAATGCAAATTGATAATCTAGCCGTGAAGTCATTAGCCCCTTACATGACAAAGTTCATGACACTGATAACATTTGCTCTGAAAATAGGAGCACAATTAGCAACAGGAATGGGGCACATGATACCTGACTTGAGCAAGGAAGTTTCCCATCTGCTCGGTTCTTCCCTCGTTAGCGGAACAGGTGGAGGAGCAGCAGCTGCAGGGGCAGTGGGGGCATTTGCACTGGGTGGTGCTGGTATGATGAGGAATAATAGATCCAGAGACGTCCAGCAGGATCAGAATGCAGCTCAACAGTGGGTTTTGGACTTCCTTAGAGAAAGGATGTGCTCTAGTGGAAAAGATATCGCTGAGAAATTTGGATTGTGGAGAGTAAGGTATAGAGACAGTGGTCAAATTGCATGGATTTGTAGACGGCACATGAGTTTAAGGGCCAACGAAATAATGGAAGTGCCCCTTTAAGTTCGCTGTTCTATGTAGAGTTTCTGGTGTTTCATGTAGTGTTATAATCGTCAAGGTCTATGTAAAATCATGTGATATTTTATTGCTTTTCTTTCTGAATGCTGTGTGATGTAGATCATTATGCAGCATTCATCATTATACCATTCATATCAATGTTCTCGTAGAGCTTGTTTGGTTTGTATGCTAATGTAAATTATGTAATCCCCTGCAGGTAGTACAAGAGTTTTTCTGTTTGTGTATGTTTTTTTACTTATTTTTGTTGTCGTTTCTTTTACTTTAACACAACTGAAATAACCAAATTTCCACAAAGCTGTTTTAAGATAAAAAGTTTCACAAAGGCGTTTGTATTACTATTACGTTCTACCAATTTCTGAACTTGTCAGATATGACATTTTCCTACCACACCTTATAATCTTATATCTATCTTGCCATGCCACAATACAGGATTGACTGACTGACCCTCCAGCTTTGTTCCCTGTTCTTGAATTTAAGCTCCTAACGTTGGTTTCATCTTCCTAGTTGGATCTAGAGAAGCCTGTGTCTTTACTTCTAATACATGGATGCCGAAAGTCCAACTTTTTTTGATTAAAGTCAATACACTTTCTGAAAGTAATCTCCTATCTACTTGACGAAAATCACCCAAACACAAAGATGTACTAATTCAACGTATCTACTGTATTTGCAATATTCTCTTGTAATTAATTGTTTGAAAAAACACCAATTTATGATGTGTTACTTTCAGCAATGTCCCTCTTTGTATAGGTTGGTCTTTCAGATGTGACCTTTTTTTTATATAGCCAATTTAGATGTGATTGGAGAAAGTGTATGCCTCACTGCTGTTTGCCATCTACCACTCTACCAGTCCCCCCAATAAAAGAAAAAATACTCACACAAAGCTAACAATAAGAAATTTATATGAACCCGTTTCATATATGAGCCTAAGTGAAATGACTACTTGAAAGATCCCTAATACATATATGAAATATGTTGACATAATTTTTGGTGTAATTCTAAAGTCCAACTGTGAACCCCAACAAAAAAAATTGTGAATGCAAACATAAATCTCCACAGAAATTTAAGTACTGTATTCAAGTATTGAACTAAGCATAAATGAAAGGCACCCTGAACTGCAAAGTTCAAACTTGGCAACTGTTTTCTTGGGAGGAAAATGAAGGGAAACAATCACTACAATTATTGCAGTATACTTTTGCCCATGGCCAGTGGCCACTACACAGTACTCACTTTACAAATCAGTCCAATATGTAAGGCTGCTTTAAAGGTACTAATGTTATCATCAAGGTGCAGATAAATTATTAATCGATGGAAATAAGGTAGTAACAAATTCTAGCATAGCAAGTGGGATGCACTTTTGGCAAAAGTCATGCAGTTGCTACATCTCTTGGCTCCCTTCGGCACCTTTTTTTTCTCTTTAGCTCCTCATCATACTCATTCAATTGAACAACGGGCACCAGAACTGCCATGGTTGAATCTCCACATACTTTGTAGGACCACAACATGATAGCACACACGAGCTAACAATGAAACTAATCGTATTTCACAATTATTGGAGAAGAAAAGTGTGCAAGAATGAAGGTCGCACAAAAAGGAAAAGGTTAAAGTAGAACAATTACCCAAGCGATACACCAAATGCTAAATCATTGTACCTCATCTCCCTGCTGCACTCTCTTAAGAACTAATATCAGTGTTGTTGTGGTTTCCTTATTAGAGGCATCACGAAATGTGACTAGGTTTCGGTGCACAACGATGTCGTTTAAGAGTGAGCAAAGGAAGAGGAGGTTGTAGAATTTGTTAGAACAAAGCTGATTCATATACTACGACACGAAAATACAACAGCACCGACTTTAGCTACCCCCCTCCCCTCAAAGCTCACTCAGATCGACCAGCCAAGGGTCACCTAAAAGCATTTTAACATAAAAAGATTACAACATACATTGTGGATAACTAAGCATTGAGTTTTGATTCTAAAATCTAAAGTCACCTGAATGACTTCTGACAATGATCCATAGGAACTTAGAAGAACGCCCTGCTTCCATAGTATACCCGGGATCCATTGCTCTTCGGGGTTTCTGACTTCTGATCAGAGCTTGAATTTCCTGATTTGGTGGGTTCAACATCAATATCCAAAGGCAGTTTCATTTTAGCCAAGGAATCTGTAAATTGCTGCATGCTCTTCATGTACATGTCCACGATGTCTTGCTGAACCATCTTCTCCTCCGGCTCAATGTTCACTGTAACAAGGGGCTTTATCAACGGCTCTTTTGATACTGCATGACCATTGGAAGATTCACTCTCGCCATCTCCAGTCTCTTTCTTATTGTTTTTCAGTGGGGAAAGATGTTCCTGGCCTGAAGACTTTGAAGTGACCTGAGTCTCAGAAGACTGAGACGAAGCTGGGAGACAAGGAGATGGTGGGCCATTGGCGGAAACACTGCTAGCAGGGGAATGAACGACTGGTACTGGCTTGGATTCTGCACTATTAGCTGAGAAGCACTCCACAACTCGAACACCAACTTCGTGACTCTCAGAGTCAGAAGAAACAAAACTTTCAGTAGTCTGAGTATCAAAACTGTCGCAGGGTATTCCGAAGTACTCAGACACCATCATTTCATTTTCGTTCACAACTTTGGGGTCAGGAAACTCAATCCTGTCTAGCTCACTCGAAACTGCATCTGCATTATCTGACCCCTGTACCCTATTTTTAGCATCCAAAGGGAACTTAGGGATTGCCAAAACTTCAGGAACAACTCCAGAGTATGCAAGAGACAATTGGACAAACCCAGCAGGAGAATGGAAAAGATCTGTTGATGAAAGGGAGAAGTCTTTTTCTACTTTTCCATTTTGTATCAAGACTTCAGACAACGGCACCAGAGCAAACCCAAGAAGCTGATCTTCAAGGTAGTTTCTCACTCGGCTAAGCATCCAGATCTCACACTTTAAGGAAGACTCTATGTTCCTAACATTCAGCCGAATGTGATCGTTGAAAACAGGATTTTGTCCACCACCGTTGATAGTCTTGGTGGATAAAGCATTGTCCGGGTCACTAGTCAGGCAAACCTTTGCATAAACATCTTGCTTGTGGTAGATACATATGTTCTGGATATCCCTGGCCTGATGTATAAACACGTCGAGGACACCAATGAAATCCTCTGGGTTATGATTGTTGGTTGTCTTCTTGTCAGTTGGGTTAGATACATTTGCAGAGGCCTGGATGAAAACATCAGATCGCTGCTTCTCAGGCTCCACGCCGCTAACAGTAAGGTTCTTGAATGGTGACACAACTGATTGTGGAGAGTCCATTATGCAATACAAAGCAAGAGCTATACCTGAAACAAGACAAGAAACAGATAGTTGTAGAGCTTATTTGACCAAGCTAATAAATGCACTCGAAAACAAAAAACGAAGACATTTCTAAATGCAGTCATGAGAAGTCATATGTTCACATTAAAGGAAAATTTGAAATTCAAGCAAAAACCCCCCAACAACTGCAATAAACCACATAGATACAACACAAGTCCAACAGACCAACACCCATGTTCACATTACTAAAGATGACAATTTTGAAGAGCAGTCACAACTTAATAGCTCACATTCAACAACAAGCAGTAACAACCATAATTATCCAACCTATTAAAGGCAAAATAAAGGCTACTTGTCACCAGGCTTACCCACAATATTTTCCCTAAGTAGAATGAAAGCAACCACCAAACCTAGTTACACAGGGCTGTTTAAGCTATTCCTCATCATTAAGTGATTAATACATGGTAAATGCCCTTAAACTAAGTTAAAACCTCTGCGATTTAGACCGAAACCAACAACATGACAATTCCAGAAATAAAATCTAACATCATAAAAAAATGAAAAGAAGATGACACACAAGTGAACCTCTCAGCTTCAATTACCCAACATTGTCATGCTAAAATAGTATTACAACATAATTGGAGACAGAAGCCAGAAGCATTACAGGCATAATAGCAGATAACATTAAAAAACAACCACAAGCTTACAGGGTAATCATAAGTTCAGCTTTACACACATGCTCACCTAACCAAAATCCAAAAACTGAATTATTGAACCCAATGCTATCTTAACCCCAAAACCCTCCCTTAAAGTTCAGTAAAGTCATCAGATCAAACTGAAATCACTGATCCAGTGTAATTTTAGCCAATCATAATTACCAGAGCACCTTCAATCATCAGCCAAAAGCAAGAAAAAGAAAAGAAAAAGGTGAAGAACAAAAGCACCCCTTTCATTCATGAGAAATTTCTATGAACCCGTTTATCCGGGGGGGTCATTAATGTTTATCCGATGGGTCATTAATGACTACCGGAGGCTTGTTAGCACATTTCCATCCCATCAGGGAAAAAAAAGTAAACCCAGAATCAAAATCTGTAAAAGATTTCATCTTTCTTCACTAAAGCACAAATTGGAATTTCATAAAGCACACAAAATTCAATACTAAGCTAAAAAAAAAGGGGATAAAAATATCTACTTTATCACTAATTCATACTCATACTTACTATTCATAAAATACCCAGAATTCAACAAGTCAGAATTAACACAAAAAATATGAAATTTAAGCTCAAAAAGTTTAGCAAGAGCAAAAAATTGACATACCTTAGCAAAAAAAGTCTGAAGGGAGCAAGTGAGAAAGAAATGAACAGAACACCCCAGAAAAAAGCTAGCTAGTCTTAAATAAACAACCCCACCCCCACAAAGTGACTGAATGAATGAATAAAGAAAGAAAACAAAACAAACTTCAATAAAGTAGGCCCACTTTTACTGAGCACTAGCAGCAAAACCAAGATGAGAAAAGCTTCTCAACAGACAGGTGAAACTGAAACAGTCAGAAGAATATAAAGAGAGAGAATGGAATGGAGTGAGTGAATGAATGCCCAGATGAGATCAGACAACAGAAAGAAAGAAAGAAAGAAAGGAAGAAAATTGTGAGCAGAAATATTCAGCTATAAATAATAATGCAAGCAGGGATAAAATATAAAAGAAAAAGGGAAAGAAATATTAAATGCAAGTGATATTTCAATCCAGAAAAGGACATGATTGATTAGGCTAGTAGAAAAATAAATTATGTTAAGTTAAGGAATATTAATAAAGGGAAAACGAAAAAAAAGTGTCCGTTTTATGTATGATATACTAAGGCATTGTTTTGTTAGTTTTTGTATTTTTTTTTTTTCAGTTCAGTTTATTTGATTTAGTTTACTTTATTTTCACATCACTTTTAGTTAGAATTTTGGTCCTGTTTGGGTAATCAGTAGATAGCAATTAGCGAATTGATGTGAGAGAAGATGACAAAATTAGTAAACAACAGATTCAATAACAGATTTAATAACAGATTAATGTGAGACAGATAAAGACAAGATATCAAATTACTACCCAAAGAGGGCATTTAACTGTTTTAAGTTCTTTTCAATTCAATTTAGTTAACAAAACACACCATTGAGTAGTAATAAACTCTTGTGTAGTCATTAATAATCACTCATATAGTCATAAATTACTTATCGAGCAAATATTAATGTCATCAAGTCACATGTATAAAACAGGCTAAAATGATTTTTTCGCAAGGAAATAAATTAAATGAGACATTAGGACATCAAGACTCGTGGAAGTGTTTGTTGGGTGTTTTTTTATTACTGTTTGTTTTGGATGGCTGATGAGGTACAAAAGTCAAAGCTGGTTTCTTTTTTTCTTCGTCTTTGTTAAAATTTGTGTAGCTCAAGGCTCGATTGAATTATGTGTCCTGGTCCTGGCCTATGGTCTATGGACTAGGTGATACGAAACTCGAAGAATGTACTGTTTGTTGTTGTTTTGTGTGCAGATGTATGAGAGAGAATGGAAGCGTGGAGGAAGAGAATAACATCTACTTTGCTACGTAGTAGTTGCTACTGCTAATAATGACAGTAAGTAGTTAAGTACGGTAGTTTATTTAGTGATGCTAGATGAAACTATGTGGGCAAGTATAATGTACTCCTATGGCTATAGAAGTGATATACAGTACATGTGCTACTGTCACTGCAGGATCAGTAGCTTTGTATGTTTGAATAGTTTTTCTTGGATCGTCAGAAGGTGCAGCTTTTTTCCAAAGTGGAGGAAAAATATCATTCGATAATATCGAGCTATGTTCTTGGCCTTGTTTGGGAGTTAGCAGGAGTAGTTAGCAGTTAGTAGTTAGCAGGAGCAGTTAGTAGGTGTAGTTGTTTGGTACATTTAATGTTAGCAGTTAGTAATTTTGTAGTGTAATTTGCTCCAAATGCTGTTGCCAACATCATTTCACCAAGAATAGTTTAGGCCCACACAAATGCTCTTCACCAAACAAATTCATTAGCAACTTTGACTAGGCAAACTACTCTTACAACTACTAACCTACTAACTACTCTTCCTAACTACTAATTGCCAAACAAGGCCATTGTGCTGACTGCTGAGCACTTGTGTGGTATCGTTATTAGTTCGGCCAATTTGCCGCTTAAAAGAACATATACAATACACGGACTACAAATTTTGAGAGTTGGGCTTAAGGCATTTTACATACTAAGGAGGCCCTCTATAACAATTAAACTTGAGGCCCTAAAATATTGAATATGATCTATCGTGTTTTTTCATTATAGTGTACCTTGACTTGAATCCTACGGATATACCCAACACCCTGGGTCGGTGGAAGAAGGATCTCAGTCCGCAGCAATTTAAGCTTGCAACAACACTTCTCTGGTCCTGTAGTTCAGCCGCTCTGGTGTTCGATAAGAAAAGTATACCACAAGCTGCTAGTTTGGAGTGTGCCAAGCTAGCGTTTGGTAAATGAACTCAATTCTCTGAATAAGCGGCAGAATTCTCTGAATAAGCGGCAGAATCTACTGGCACCAACTTGCAGCAACTTATGCCAGGCTTTCTGGAGGGGAAAGCCCCCCGGAGCAAGGTGCTATCAAAGTTAACGCGAACGCCTGCCTCTCAGATGACGCAAGGAAGGATCGGTATTGCAGCGGTTGGCCAAGAAGACACAGGAAGAGTGATCTTTCTAGCGGTTAGACGAGTTTTGGAGGCCGAGCATTGGGAAGCTAAAGCGTACTTACTTGGCATGAAGTGGTTGACAAGACTCCAACTAAAGTCACCATTGAATTGAATCTGATTGTCTTGGAGTCATGTTAATAGATTATATCCAACAACATTCTACATGCTCTGAAGTCCAGCAAAAGTTTTTCAAGACTTCCGCTCCAGCTGTCAGAGTGTTGTCTTTATCCGCGTTGATGGAGAAATACACAAGGTCATTCCCATAAAACCTCGCGAGGTAGATTCTATTACGTAGTCCGGAATTAGGAGCCTTCATTGCAATAGACGAGGACGGGCTTATAAACAACACCTGATCACCAAAATTGTCAAGTCTTATCCAATTTATTTCCATGTCATTGAACTTGAAAACTCGAACCCAATTACCTAATTCGCCAATGAACACCGAAAGTAGTTGGCCATCACATCCAACTAGATGGCTTGAGCGGAAAGAACCGCTCAAAGTAGGTGGTGCACTATGAACAACCCAAGTGCCTTCTCCATTAGTCACCTGAAACTTGCCAAGATATCCATTTTTATCCAAGAAGTAAAACGCCCCATTATGATAGACCGGGCAGCTTGTGGTAGGGAAGAATTCAATGTCGTTGCCTACTGGGTTAAACTCACATGTATGCCACACATGCTCCCCCGAGAAAAAATAGTAAATCCGTATCAAATGATAAAAAACAGAGATGACAACAGTCAAACAATCTGGAGAAGTTGGGGAGGTTGAAAAACCAAAGCTAGCTGGATAGTTTACAACATATCTGCTTGGTGGACAGTTGACTCTTGCCGCTGTGAACGGATTGAAATACTGCAACGAACTTCCTCCGTCGGCATCCAAAAGTAGCCATCCATCCCTGCAGTAACAGAAACTAACAACACCTGTCAAAGATGTAGGAAAGACGACTTCACGTGAATCATTTCTACAAGGATCCATGATCCAACACGACCGATTATCATCATTCCGCAAGAACAATAACAATGGAAGAACATTGTGGGTTCTCCACCCGGCTTTAGGGGAGACTGAATACAACATCTTGCAGGTGGCTCGTAAATTCATGTAATCAAACAAATGCGTTTTTTCACCAGTCAATGAAAGCAACTCAGATGGAAGTTTGCATAACAAAAGGCTGCCAACCAAATCTTGCTCTTGGCCACCGACAGAATTGCGCAGATCCTCATGGTGTACATCTTTGTCCTCAAGCACTGCTGGAAACCTGCGACAACATGCTCAGTTAATATTGATCCTCCATTGTAATTCAAAACAATAGTGAGAGAAACAAAATAACTTATATGCCACCCTAACATAAGATTAGAAATTAAAAAAAAATTGAAGAGCTAAAAAAAGGCCAGGAACCCTAACTACTCCGTAACATCTATAGCATCGACCAACAAGGACAGATAACGAACTAAATATCACAGTGCATTTAGGTATTTGACCACAACTAGTTTCACATAAGATGACAGCCAAACCAAAAATTCAACATTGACAATCTACCTTTGTGAGACATCTAGCTTTTCAATCAGAAATTCCTATAAGTTGAAGAAATTAGATTGTTTGGTTCAGCTATTTTCAAGGAAACCACACTTCTATTGAAATCAAATTGCCCATGGTTTCATCTATGAGGAACGAACATGAAAGGACTAAGTAAGCCCGCCCTTCCCATGATATTTAGCATAAAAGACACTTTCTCCCTATAGGCTTAATATAAGCATGACACTAAGTGGCGGTTTTCTTGGTCGTTTACTTCAACCTCCAAGGAAATGAATAGTAAGCCACATAACGCTACTTCCATGGAATTTCAACTACCTAGATAAATTCTACTTCCCATGGAACTTTTAATTTCAGAAGAATAATCAAATTGAACCCAATAAGGCTTATGTGCGGTCAACTAGATCTCCTATCTTAGGTGAATAAGCCTTGTCTTCCAACAAAATACACAAGAATACTTTAAGTTTGTCCGAAGGGTAAGCAATAAAAGAAAGATGATGGAATAACAAAACCAGACTTCGACGCAGCTAAGAGGATTGAAAGAAATCTAACCTTGGATGTAACACCCTGATCCACATGGTATCAATCCAAGCTGGTGGCTGACTGGGCGAGAGCATCTTCAATCTACAGTCATCTAGCTTGTATTGAAGAAGACACTTGAACTCCGGATCAAAACAATACACAGAATTCCCTTCAATATGTCCTAAATCACAGTCGGTGCTTTCAGTGCTCCCCCAGCACCAAGTGTTACAATCTTTGCCCAAAAAAAAAAGCACGACCTCCCAAGCACTTCACTTGATCCCAATTTCTTGAGCTCATATTCAACTCCCATACCCTGACTAAGCAATGATTTTCTGCGCCTCGTCTGCGACTCATTGTAACAGAAAAAACCTGACCACAAGATTCTACTAAGGATTTATTAAGCCGTGCCACAAAATCTAAACCTGGAAGCTTCTTTAAAGCCGAAACCTTAAGGGTGATGTTGGAACAAGAAAAATGATCACCATAACCATCATCAACAACCTCGACAGCAACAAAATCATGATATTCCATGTTAATTAAGATGTTGGCATAGCCATAAAGGATACCCTTACACGAAACAACGTCCTTTAGAATAACATTCTTGCCTAGGCAAACAGTCTCTTTACTAAACCATTCGCAATTATCTACTCCAAGCAAACAATAATAAGCGAACCCACGTTCTTCAACCCCAGCGAACACAATAAACATTAAATCACAATTCGAACCAACTCCACTAATCCGGGGATGAGGGAGAAGAGCACAAGATGAGTATCTTCTACCAACAATATCCTTGAGGGGTGGGAGGCTAAAAGTTTGTGAGGAAGTGAGGTTTGTCAAAGAGAATAAGTTTTCATTACTAAAATCTTGAAGGATTAACCACTCATTATGGCAGGAAAATATCTTCTTGCCTAGCAATTCACGGGAACTCCGAATGTAGGTGGTGTCACTTTATGGTATGGTCGATATGGTAGAAAAAGTTAGCTTCTTTGTAGCTTTTGCATCATCATGCGTGTAGACCAACCAAGGTGCTTGAGTTGGGGGTGGCAGCCATGGTTTCCTGTCAATTGTCCTCCCTTGCATTGCTACCTTTTTACAAAAGGTAAATTGTTTTATGAAAAAGTGCAACATAATAAATCAAAACCAACAAATAAATATACTGAAAGATAACTTCTCCCTGGGAAAATTATTTTAATGAAGTTAAGTTCCCTTTTTTTTAGTTTTATATCCCCAACCCAATGATAGGAATATAGACATTTTGGAACTATGATTGGACTCAATAGTACACTACACATGAGATATAATCTATGTGAAAGACGTTAAAGATAAAAGAGCAAGAAGTGGTGGTGAATTGATCATGAACGCATAATTTCTACTGGTGAGTTTTATAAGTGAAACTGAAACCCAACTCAATGAGCATAAAGAAACAAAAATGCGAAATTATTAGTCAATATACAATATTCTCCATAGAATTGAACTTATCTGCTGCTCTCAAATTTCTATTTCCACTCAACTCTATGTCTCACTTAACAAAGAGCCAAATCATAATGTGCACCTTCCCCACAAGAGGGAAAATAATTTTTAAAAAAAAACAGAGAGAAAGATACAGAACTGTTGGGTGGTCAATCTCAATGAAAAACTGAATTAATGGAAACAACATGCATGCATGGCATCAGAAACAAGAGATCATAAACTGTACAAAGAAAACAACAACAACAACAACAACAACAACAACAACAGAAATACACGAGGGGTCAACCGATGCTAATCAATATGGTATGCATAAATAGTGGAAGAGGGAACACTAACCTTGAGATATTGTATTCGAGATTTTAGTGAGAGTGAGAGGGACAGTCGGACAGAGCAATAAGATAAGGATAGCTGGTTATTTATGACTCACTCAATCTGCTAGACCAGAAAGCAACAAAGCAGAGAAAACAGAGTACTGGAGAAAACAGCGAGGATTGATTTATTTTTTTAAAGGAACCCAACTGCGAGGTATCGAGAAGAGTATTTCCCTTTATATAATATAATAGGCACCTAAGAGGGACCAGTCCGTGCGTATTGTATGGAAGTCGGAACTCGGTAAACGGGAGACTTCCCAAACGGAGTAAGGTATTTTCCATATAAAAATTAGAGGTTTTTTTTACGAAATTACCAATAAAAACTCATCTTTTGTAAGTAACTTACCTATTTTTTTTTTTAGAGGAATAAGTAACTTACCTATTAAAATAAGAGTTAGACTTTTCACAAAAATTTGGGTGAGATCGTCTCACACTAAAGGTTAGTGTGTGACGGGTTTTTTTTTTTTAATACTATGGGGTCATTTTACAGTTGTTTGGGGGTCATTTTTTAGTTTTAACGTGGGGGGTCATTTTTCATTTTGTATAGGGTTATTTTTCAGTTTTAACATAGGGGTCATTTTTCAGTTATATGGGGGTCTATTTACAGTTGTATAGGGATCATTTTTTCAGTTGTAAATGAGTTATTTTTTCAGACAACAACGTCTGGAACTTTTTGAGTTTTAACATGGGTTATTTTTCAGTTGTAAAGA
>ONZK01001659.1:13933-25908 GCA_900322385.1 Pharnaceum exiguum | reverse complement strand
ATCTTTTATAATTTTTTCTATTTTTTTTAATATAATCACAATAAGATAGAAATAAATTGTGTTAAATTATGGAGACCCGTGCATCGCACGGGTTTAAAATCTAGTTAATTTTATATTTTTAAACTATATTCGATTACATAAAGTAAAATAAATCTCATTAATTTTACAACAACAACAACGGTCCAGTATGATCCCATCTAAGATAGGGTACTGAAGGAGCCTGATGTACGCAGCCTTACCCCACTTTTGAAAAATCGGGAGACTGTTTTCAGAATGACCAAATCTCATTAATTTTATTAAAACTATATAAAATAAATTATTATATTATTTTCAGTGACCCAGCGGTTCAACCAGTGACCTGATGACCCAATCCTCGACCGGGTCAATGAACGGTCCGAGTTTTAAAACTATGATTTTTCTCGAATATTTACATCGTACACTCAGGTGTACCCCGTACGCCTTCTTTGTTTCTTTCCCTTATTTTAGCCCAATACTTCTTAAAAATAATGGGGCCAATATTAATCATCTACTTACAAAAAAAAGGGTGTACGTGACAAGGTACACACTCGGGTGTATAATGTAATTTGTCCTCTTTGTCTTCTATGTGTACGAGGTTTCTGGGTACCCTCAATTTTTGTCTCACTATTCTCTAGCTTACCCCCCAAACTTTCTGTTGGAAAATATAGTCCATGTCACAAAATCAAGGAACATAAGCCATTTTGACAAAGACAAATAATAGCTTTGGAATTTGTCCTACTTTTAAGGAGTAGGGTTCACTTTCTATTTATTTTTTATATTTTATGTTTCTTTTATTCCAAAAATCCACAAAAAATACGAAAAACAAATATTAATATTTCTTTTGAAAATAATTTTAATATTTACCCAGTTTGTGTTTGGGTGTGTTAGTTCACTTAGAAATCCAAAACTTTTTGTACTGACAAATTAGTGTCCTTGTCAGTACAAAAATTATGATTTATGATCACAGTTATTCATTATTCGTCATAACGAATTGTATATTATGATGGTACAAAAACGGTAATATTTATTAAGTACTTTGTGCGAACATTACACCATTTTCGTTATGACAATAATGTTGAGAAAATTATGAAATTGATGTCACAGAGAACATTAAACGATGGACTGTTTTAGTAACTAGCATTACGTTTGTACTTACACAATTGTTATTTCATTAGGACATTTATGTGATATAAGATAGCGTTGTACTGACTATTCAGTTATTTTTTCAAATACGACCTACTACACTTGACCTCTACACTTGACCTCATATTGCTACTGATTTTATAACCATATGTTATAATACGTGGGACAATGAGGTGGAGCACCCAGCCGAGATGGCAAGGTACTCCCTCGAATTCCCGGGTGGCCCGGGTTCGAGACTCACCAGCCACAAAAATGTGGCAAAAAAAAAGGTGGGACAATAAGGAAATAGTGTAGTTACACAAACTAAAAAAAAAAAGGTTTGCCGATTAAATACTAAGTTGTACTAACATTTTATATCTTTCGTCAGTACAAAAACTTGCAGATTTAAATTCTATGTAAACAACCTATTGTCGTTACGAATGTACTTTTGTAGCGACAACTTATTTGAGCTTATCTTTTATTAAGTCATAATTCGTAATTACTAAATTGTAGTATTGTTAGTACAATTTGTCTATAAATCTGCGAACTCCAAGTGTGGTATCAGCCAAACATGGCTTTCCAAACAAATTAAAAAAAAATTACGTAAAAATATTTATTTTGTCCAATATTTATCTGGTTAAAAGAAAAGATAAAATATAAAAAGAAATATAAGCAAATCAACCCTTCTCCTTATAATTAGGACTAATCCTAAGGGCATGTTTATTTGTTATATTTTTGTGAGTTTAAAGAAGAGTTTAACAGAAACTGCAGTTGAGACTCAAATGAATGCTCCTACAGATATTCCTGTTAGTTGTCAGCATGAAAGTGAAGCTCCTGTAAGCTCTAATGTTGGTGCAGTTGATAAGGTGATCAATACCACACAGCAGAATTCTTTTGGTGTGTTGGAGAATATTGATAATGAAGCTACTCTTGACAAGTTGAGATTTGTGTCTGATATTGCTCATCAAGACAACAGAATGGGGGATCATGTTGATTCCAATCAGGTACCACCTCCAAACTTGAATGGATAATATTCTTGCTTGGAATGTTAGGGGTTTCAATAGCCCAAATAAACAGAAAGATGTAATGTCTTTAATTCGCAGTCAAAAAATAGGTTTGTTTGCTTTATTGGAAACAAAAATAAAGCAGAAAAATTATACTAGTTTCTGTAATGTCTTGAGTAACTGGTCTTTGGTTACTAACTTTAACAAACACCCTAATGGGAGAATTTGTTTGGCATGAAACTCTTTGATCTTTGAAATAGATATCCTTATTATTACAGACCAAATGATTTTGGTAACTGTGATACATTTGGCTTCTAGGACTAAGTTCAAATTATGTGTCATCTATGCATTAAATGAGCTTTCTGAAAGATGTAAGCTATGGAGTGAAATTACACAGCTATGTAGTATGTATGATGAGCCATGGCTATTAACTGGTGACTTTAATAATTTTCTATATGCCAATGAGAGAGTAGGCTCCAAGGTTTCTTGGAATGAAATTAAAGATTTGAAGAACTGTGTTGATAATTGTGCTCTGCAAGACATGCCTAGTAGTGGTGCATTTTTTACTTGGAACAATAAGCAAGGAGGGAAAGATAGAGTGTATAGTAAAATTGATAGAGCAATGGTTAATGATGAATTCATTGTCTCTTTTCCTCAATCAAAAGTAACTTTTCTGCCTGAAAGTTATTTTGATCACTGTCCTGTGATGATTTCTCTTTTCTGTGACACTTCATCAAACAAAAGACCTTTCAAATATTTCAATATGTGGAATTTAGCTCCTGATTATGATGAAAAGGTGAAATAGAGTTGGGAGATGAGTGTGCAAGGTACTCCTATGTATAGAGTGATTACTAAGCAAAAAAGATTGAAACTGGTTTTCTCTAAGATAAATAGAGAACAGTTTAGTGATGTGGAAAAGAAGGCCTTGCAGGCAAAAGATGAATTGATAGCATGTCAGATTGACCTGCAGAAGAATCCTACTGATGTTATGTTGATAGACAGAGAAATAAAGCTTGCAAAGGAATATATGTTATTGAACAAAGCAGGAACAAGTTTTCTGCATCAAAAAGCAAAGGCTTTATGGTTAAAAGAAGGTGATCAAAATACTTCTTTTTATCATGCCTGCATCAGGAATAGACAATATAGAAACAGAATATGCTCTATTAAAGATGAAAATGGTGTTCTATGTTCTAATCCTGATGATATTAAGAAGGCTTTTCTTGATTATTATTCCAAGCTGCTTGGCTCTTCATTATCTACAAGGCAACATGTAGATAGCTATATTGTGAGAAAAGGCCATGTAGTTGATTCTACTATGGCTGAAGCACTATGTGTACCTTTCTCTCCTGCTGAAATTAAATCTGCAATGTTCTCAATTCCTAATGGCAAAGCTCCTGGTCCTGATGGTTATTCAAGTAAGTTCTATAAAGATAACTGGCAGCTTATTGGGAATGAGGTATGTGATGCAATACTAGATTTCTTTAAGTCTGGTAAATTATTGAAGCAAGTCAATTGTTCTACCTTATCATTGATACCTAAGATAGCTCATCCACTATATGTCACTGATTTTAGACCCATTGCTTGTTGTAATGTGATATATAAATGCATATCCAAACTATTGTGTAGTAGACTTAAAACAGTGCTCCCTGTTATTATCTCTCCTACACAAAGTGCATTTATAGAAGGTAGACAAATAGTGCATAATATTCTACTATGCCAAGATCTTGTGAGGAAGTTTAATAGAAAGACTACTAACCCACATTCTTTTATTAAAATTGACCTCAAAAAAGCTTATGATTCTGTTTCTTGGGATTTTGTGGAAGAAATGCTCATGGCTCTTCAATTTCCTTGGCAATTCATCAAGTTGATAATGATTTGTTTAAGAAGTCCATCTTATTCTCTCATGTTGAATGGTGAACTGTTTGGTTTTTTCCCTGGAAAGA
The DNA here is from genome assembly GCA_900322385.1 of Pharnaceum exiguum. Taxonomy (NCBI): domain Eukaryota; kingdom Viridiplantae; phylum Streptophyta; class Magnoliopsida; order Caryophyllales; family Molluginaceae; genus Pharnaceum; species Pharnaceum exiguum. Next base: position 21,821 of record ONZK01001659.1, on the reverse strand, counting down.
AGGGATTAAGACAGGGAGATCCTATCTCTCCATTGTTGTTTGTGATTGTGATGGAATATTTATCAAGAATATTATCTGTTGTTGCAAAAGATGAGCAATTCAAGTTCTATACTAGATGTAAAGAACTATCTCTCACTCATATGTGTTTTGCTGATAACCTGGTGATGTTCTGCAAAGGGGAATATAGATCCATGTACCTTTTACTTTTTCATTAGCATCTGGCTTGCAAGCAAACAAAAGTAAATCTGCCATTTACTTTTGTAATGTTGATAATAGAGAAAAACAAAGAATCCTTGATGCTTCTGGTTATACTGAGAGTTATTTGCCATTCAAGTATTTGGGTGTTCCTATTATTGCTAAGAGATTGTCTGTGATTGATAGTGAATGCCTGGTGGATAAAATTGTGATGAGAATTAGATCATGGGGGACCAGGAATCTATCTTATAGTGGCAGAGTGGTACTAGTGAATGCTATACTTATGGCTTTGTTCTCATATTGGTGTTTTATATTCATAATACCTAAGGGTGTTATTAAGAAAATTAACTCTATATGTAGAGTTTTCTTATGGGAAGGGAAACCATCATCTGGTAGAGTGCCACTAGTGAAATGGGAAACTGTATGTAAAGCTAACATGGTGGCCTGGGGGGTTAGAGATAGTTTCATATGGAATATTGCTGCCATTGGAAAACTAGTTTGGAATATTGCTCAAAAACAGGATGTATTATGGGTCAAATGGATCAATCATGTGTATTTAAAACATGTTGATTTTTGGTCATATACTCCTTCTGATGATACTAGTTGGTCTTGGAGGAAGATTTGTATGGTGAAAGAAAAAATCCAGATCGGTTTTGTTGGTGATAAATGGATGCAGTCACCAAATGGTATTTACTCTATCAAAACTGCATATGCATGGCTTCTGCAACAGCAAAGGAGAGTGCAGTGGAGTAAATGGGTTTGGAATTCATTCAATGTGCCTAAGTTCTCATTCATTCTTTGGTTATTCATGCATAATCGACTGCAGACAAAGACTAGATTGCTGAAACATGCTGTGTTAACTGATGATTTATGTCCTTTGTGCTTGAATCATGCTGAAACTCAGGACCACTTATTTTTTGAGTGTCCTTATAGTATGAAATGTTTGCAAATCTGGAAATGCAAAATGAAAATACAGTGTTCAGTTACTGCTGCTGATAAACTGTGGAAGTATATTAGCAGAGGTTCAAGATATCAGAAGATGAGGAGAAAGATCATACATGCAGGATTAACGATGGTATTTGGCAAACAAGAAATGAAGCTATCTGGGATCTCAAGATATGCTTACCTGAAAAATTGATAGATAGGTTACATTTTCTTGTATGTAACCGAATTATGTATGTAGTTAACTTGAAAGATAGGGCTTTGATTAGCCAATGGATGTAATTTGCAAAGGAAACTAAAGGACTTGAAGGAGCCCTTCATAGAAGGTATTCTTCTCTCCTTTAGTTTATGTAAAAACGATGTTTTGTTTTGGTTTTGTTTGGAAATAAAATTACTTATTTACCAAAAAAAAAAAAGAAGAGTTTAACCTTCATACTTAAGTATAATGCCTATAAAATGGGACCCATCTTATAAAAGTACAAAGGTGAGTTTTAAAATCCATATATCCACCCTTGTACTCACAATTAACTAATTATATGGGACCCACATGCATTTTCTTTTTTAAAAATTCATTTATTCATAAATATTATGTGAGTTTAACTAATAATGTAGAAAGTATAACTAGAGTCTAAAGTAAATAATTATGATGTGTCACTTTTCTCATACTCTGCAAAGTTTAAGGGTTACACTTTGTAGAGTATGAGAAGGTGACACATCATAATTTTTTGTTTTAGACTCTGGTTATACTTTTTAATTTATTAGTTAAACTCACATAATATTTATGAATAAATGTTTTTTTAAAAAAGGAAAATGCATGTGAGTCCCATGTAATTAGTTAATTGTGAGTATAAGGGTGGGTATGTGGATTTTAAAACTCACATTTGTACGTTTATAAAATGGGTCCCATTTTATAGGCATCATACTAAATTTTAAGGGCATGTTTATTGATTGTATTTTAGTGAGTTTAAAGAAGAGTATAAATTTCATACACACCGACACCGTTATACTCACAATTAACTAAATACATGGGACCCATATGTATTTTCTTTTTCTAAAATTCATTTATTCTTAAATATATGTGAATTTAACTAATAAAGTAGCAAGTATAACTAAGTCTTTACCAAAATTTTATGATCACTTTTCTGATACTCAAGTTTAAGGGTTAAACATACCCCAAAGTTTGTATTTGTCCTTGTCAAAATGATTTATTCCTTATTTTTGTGACATAACCATATATACACCCAACTTTATTTCTTTAGACTATTCTTTTACTCCAATTCTTAGGTACACCGAGTGTATAGATACACCTTATGAATTTATAATTAGTATTACAACAAATATCATTAGTCACATTTTTAATGCTATTAGTCGGTCCCTTTCTAATTAGTCATAAATGCACAAGATGTATCGATACACAAAGACTTAAACTTGTTGATTCTTGTATAGTGTCAGTCACACTCACACGTAGTTTAGTAAGCACAGGCATCATAACAAAATCTTGACAGTCGGTCATTCTTTCAGAAAAACACCCTGACGTCACACTCACTCTTCATCTTTTGCAGATATCATAAAAGGGTACGTGACTTCTGTCTCCTTTCTCAATATATATATCTGTCTTTCCTTTTCTTTCTTTTTTTTTTTTAAAATAAGATTGATACCATTGCTGTTCTATTGTTTCTGGAAATGGGGATGTTGTTTAATTTGGAACTTGGACTTATCTTCTTTTCTTTTTTTTTTTAGAGCAGCCTAACGACTTACCAACATTTTGATCATGATTCTTTGAATCTTTTATGGTATCAGATGCCTTGTAAGATCTCTGTGACTAATTTTCCGCAGAATTATTAGTTTCTGGGCAGCTACTTGATCGTGCTTATAAGGTGTTCGACGAAATGCTCAGAGATTATTTTCTCTCTCTTTGCTGCTTGTTTACAAGTGACATTTTCTTGGTGGTGATACATTTTTTGAGCATTTTTCATCATGTCAGAAGCAAGTATATCATCATTGATCGATCATAATCATGAACTCTATGTACAGCAATCAGATAATCCAGGTTATATCTTAAGCACTGAGTTGCTTAATGGGATGAACTATGAAGATTGAGAGAGGTCAGTTGAGATCTCTTATAGCTAAGATCAAAATGGGATTTGTTGATGGTAGTTGTGTGAAACCCAAAGATATTGTTTTGGCTAAATAGTGGGAACGATGTGATAAATTAGTGATATCTTGGTTGCTTAGATCTTGTGAAAAGAATATTGGGAGAACAGTTTTGTATTGTAGAACAGTCTGCAGACATTTGGAGAGAGTTAAAGAAGAGGTATAGTAAGACATGTGGACCTAAAGTTCTTCAAATTGAGAAGGAACTTGCAGCCTTAACACAAGGAAATATGACAGTGCAAGATTATTTCACTAAGCTCAAATCTTTGTGGGACTCATATGATAGTATTGTGAAGATTCCTGGTTGTGAATGTGGTAATTGTACTTGTGACTTGAATGGAAAGATGAGAAAGTTGCTTGAATACCAGAGAGTAGTTAAGTTTCTTATGGGACTTAATGATGTCTATAAGACAGTGAGAGGAAGTATTCTGATTATGAACCCTCCTCCTGATATTGATATTGCGTATGGGATCATTACACAAGATGAGTCTCAAAGAGAATTCAACAATGAAGCAGTCATTGTCTCTGAATCAGCAGCATTTGCATCAATGAATAGACAACATGGTAATGGAAATTATGGCAAGCCTGCTGGCTCATATGGTTCTGGTAATTCTGGTGATTACACTAAATCAAGAAGCTACGGTGGTAATAATAACTTTGGGAGTCAGAATGATAATCAGAGAAGATTTGAGAGAAAGTCCCCCCTTACTTTTGTGATCACTGCAAACGATCAGGCCATACTGTGGAGAGGTGTTTTAGATTGCATCCTCAGTTGAAGGTGAATTTTCAGTCAAGAAGGGTTGCAGCTCAAGCTTCTACTGATTATCAAGTTGCAGAAAACTCTGAGGCTAATCAGCAGTCAGTTTCATCACCACCTGTTTTGACCTCAGAAATGTACACTCAGCTATGCAATCTTCTCAACAAAATGATGCTACAGGAAATCACACAAGTACCAATTCAGCTCTATTAGCAGGTAAATCTGTCTGTTTTTTGTCATCTTTAACTACAAATTGGATCATCGATAGTGGTGCTTCAGACCACATTACTCCAGTTCTTTCATATTTTGATTCTTACATTCCCGTTTCTGAACCTGCGTTTATCACAATACCTACTGGTCATCAAGCACGCATATGATCTGGGTATTCATGCTTTTGCAAAAAAAAGTTTCAGTCTTTAAGTTTATGTAAGATTTGAGGTGGGTCCATTTTATTTTATAGATTGACTATGCTCTCGGCCTGCCAAAACCCGCTAACAGCTTGGTATAAAACTGTGTGGGTAAGGATGTTATATCCAAGGTTAGATTTCTGTAATTTTCAAACTTTTAGGTGTGGAAATATGAATTTGTTGCACCATTGTGTTCTTCTGATATACTGAAACATGTAGACATTTATATGATGTATTTATGTATTGCCCTTGCTGCTGGAAAGCAAGGCATATTCTTCTGATTGGTTCTATTGCCTGCTCATACTTTTGATCCTAGTCAGTTACAATATGAAAATCACCCTTGTAAATTGAGACCTCTATTCTTTTAATTTAAAAGCGGCTGCATTGCCTTTCATTCTCTTACTTGTTTCTTCTTTTATGAATAATGCAAATATGATAGATCGAATTGTTTGCGCTCACTCTTTGCTAGATGGCTGGCAGAGATCTAGTGTCAGTATTGTTGTCTATTTTTGGTGTGACAGTCATCCTTTTAGTTTCGATGTGACTGATTAGTACAGTAATTATAGCAACTCAGATCCACAACGCACGTATAAGTGGGTTGAGTGCTGATGACGTATAAGTGGGAACTTGAACTGACTTGTAAAAAGATAGCTTAGTGGCTTTTTTCAGCTTCATAGCTTGAAATCCATATTATATCAGGGAAGCATTGAAGTTTATGCCTTCCTCTCATTTTTCTTGAATATTATCATGGAAGATCCATTTTTTTACTGGGCATTTCGCCATTTCATCACAGGTTACCGCCAGGCTTGCTGAAAAAGCTGTATCCCTTGGCAATGCGTGCAAGGTTATACAAGGCCAAGAGCAGCAGGATTTAGTTTGTATGCAAGAAAGCCTTTTGTTGTACAAACTTCCATCAGACTTGCTTTCTTTGATTGCTCAAAGATTGCATCTGTTTGATTTCATGAATTTTCGTGCCACGTGCAAGAACTTGCGTTCAGTCTCCCCTCAAGCCGGATGGAGAACCCACAATTCTCTTCCATTGCTCATGTTCTTATAGAATGATGATGATCGTTCGTGTTGGATTATGGATCCCTGTAAAGAGGATTTTCATAATCTCATGTTTCCTGCATCTTTCAGAGGCGTTGTTGGCATTGATTTCTGTAGGGATGGATGGATAATTTTGTGAACTGATAAAAGAAGTTCTCTGCAGTTTTATAATCCGTTCGCAATGCTGAGGATTGGCTGTCCGCCGATTGAGGATTTTTTACTGTATGCAGCAAGCTTCGGATTCTCAACCTGTCCAACTTCTCCGGACTGTTTGACAGTAGGAATATCCATTTTCTACCCCACTACAAGGATCTTTTACTTCTTCTATGGGGAACATGTGTGGCGTACATGTCAGTTTGAACCTGTTGGTGACCTTATTTTCACGCCCACTGCAAGCTGTGCTGTCTATCTTAATGGCGCATTTTACTTCTTGGATGGAGATGGATATATCGGGAAGTTTCAGATTATTAATGGAGAAGTCACTTGGGCTGTCTATGGTACACCACCGACTTTGAGTGGTCGTTTCTTTACAAGCCATCTTCTTGAATGCAACAACCAACTACTGACAGTGGTCATTGGTGATTGTGGTGATTGGGTTCAAGTTTTCAAGTTGAATGAGAAGAAAATGAAATGGGTTGAACTCAAAACTCTAGGTGATTATGTGTTGTTTGTAAGTTCTTCCTCGTCTACTGCAATGAAGGCCCCAGGACTTGATTTTTGTGATAGAATCTACCTTTCTAGACTTCATGGCAACGACATAGTCTATTTCTCCCTTAAGACGGGTCAATATAGCACTCCAATGGGTGAGGAAGTGTTCAACAACTACGGACATCACAGCATGCAGAATGTTGTTGGATATGGCCCCGTTCTCTAGAGCTGAACTTTACTGAACTGAATTGAATAAAACTGAACTGAACTGAAAAAAACGGAACTTTTTGTTTAGTTGTTTTGACACTCAAACACTTGTCAAAACCATATCAATATTGTGCGTTTATGAAAGTACATGATGAGACATTTCCAATGATATACTAATAACTAAGAAGGGATATCGGGGTCAAAACTTATTACGTTTACAAGTTACAAGCTGAACTTTGAAAAACTGAACTGAACTCAATAAAACTGAACTGAATTGTAGTTGAAAAGAACAGGGCCTATGATTATGTAGTCAAGACCAAATAATTTCTTTTGAATATTGCGCTTCTTAAGAGTTAATTTTAAAATGGTGTTCGTCTTTGAGAATTTGATTTTAAGTAATCGTAGACATTTGTAGGTTGAGTGCCTATTAAGTTGAAAGAATTATCATCTCTTTCCGCTTTAGGTGATTGTGTACTTTAAAAAAAAGGTTGAGAAAACATTTCACCACTTGGTGATTTCAGAGTCAATCTTTGAAGTAACCTCCCTATTTTCTTAAATACTTTTTTTGTTCAAAAAATAATTTAATTTTCAAATCCTAAGTTTGCACTTAATATTGTAGACTTAAGAATTTCAAAATTAATTTTAGAGGTCCAAAGTTTGAGAATGTCTTTTAGGGCCTATGTGGGAATTGGGATTAGTCAAAGCTACCCATTTTTATCTTAAAGAAAGTAATTAAAGTTCATAAACTACCTTTTCACAACAAAAAAAATTAATACTCAAAACCTGAAATATGTTGGGCCTCTATCATATACAATGTGTCCCCAACGAGCCCAAAAAGAAGAGTACTCGTATATCAGCTAAGCTATTAAAAAGCTCAAAAATCAAACTCAAAACCTCCAAACTGTCGACTTGCGAGGGACATAATCAAATTGGTGTCTCCTCTCTCGACTACTCCAATCTCTCTCCTCCTCTTCCTCACTCACTCACTCACCCAGACCCAGCTAAGGTCAGTGCCCCACTGCCCCTTTTGTCTGATGATTCTTTTATTTGCCCAACTCAACGTTAGTTAATTGTTTCTCGCTCGTATGTATTATTACTCCTCTTATTTATTGACTCAATTCTGGCCTTCTGGGTGCAGTGTTCTCCTTTTGTTGTTTTTTTTTTTTTAATACTGTATATAATTTTCAGATATTTCTAGTAACTTTTAGTATCACTTTAATTTCGAGTCTAATGATATAAGTTACAACCTTAATTAGGTTGGTATTTTTTTGGCGGGAAAGAAGTGAACTTTATTATTAGAAAGTTCCCCAAATTAAATTAATAATGTCTTATTCTTTGGTGCTCATCATATTTGTTATTGAATGCATGAATGAGTGAGCATTGGATAAATTGAGATTTGGGTAGTTTTTGCTGTTGTTATTTCATTATTTTTTTTCCAAATTATATTTGTCCCCTTCCACTCTTCCAGTGCATGTTGTGCTTTAAAATAAATAAATTGAATTAGCATGTTGAGTGATCTCTATCTCTGTTT
>ONZK01001659.1:0-13503 GCA_900322385.1 Pharnaceum exiguum | reverse complement strand
GGGGGGGAGGATTGGTATTGTGGTAGGCTATAGACTTAGTGTTAGCCTAGGAGAATCATCCCTGTGCCAAAGAGTGTAACAAGGATATATAATTCTTCGATCTTGCATGTGCAAGAGCGTATGGTTAGATCATGACATTTTTCAAGTGATGAAAAATAGGATGTCTAAAAGTTCTTATGACGAAAGTGCTTACTTAAGAATGCAATTGATTTTTTCTTATTATATTTTCTTTGTTTTAAGTTTCAATTAACTATGAGTTGAGACGGTAGTTCATGTTAAAATGTTTGGAAGTTTTAACTCTATATGACATGATGCACAGAATTATTGTCTACGCTATTTCAGCTTTTGTATGATTCTTTATGGTGCTGTCTTTGAAACAAACTCACTAGTACTTAAATGGCAATTTTTAGTGATCAGGCTGACAAGTTATTGTTGTGTTAACAGGTGAGTACAAATGGTAGTGAAGACAACTAACAAAAAAGTACAGCTCCCACCCCCAAGTCAGGTACCTTGGTTGATCTACGTGCATGACAATGTCAAAGCTAGACAGACCCTGACCTTTTGCACGGTTTCAACCTCACCATGCAACAATAAGGATATCATCAGGAGCTTCCCTGAATTGCGAGGGAAAGAGATATTTTCTTCTTGTAATGATTGGTTAATCCTTCAAGATTTGACTCATGAAGATATGTTCTCTTTGTGGAACCTCACATCCTTACAGATCATTGACCTCCCACCACTTCCAATATTTGGGGAAAGAACCTTCTACTCTTGCGCTATTGTGCCTCGTCCCCTTGTAGATGAAGTTAGTCCTCAATGTAACTTTATGTTTATATTATTCGCTAAGGTGGAAGAACGTCAATTCGCTTTCTGTTGTCTGCCCCGTTTAGATAACATAACATGGGTCACCAAAGAGACTGTTATCGAAGGCGTAAGTGTCGCTATAACAGATGTTGTCACGGGCAACGGTGTCATTTATGGCTTGGCGACGATGATGGTTGACAAAAAATGCATTGATTTGGTGGCAACCGTTGATGTATATGACAACGGTGGTAAGTTTACGGATTCTAGCATTAACCTTGTGGTTTTGCCCTTAATGAAGCAACCAACTTGCACAAATACTGTGAGATTTGATTGCTCTTTGGTGGAATCTTGCGGTCAAGTTTATGCAGTCACGAGGACTGGTAGACGAGGGGTGGAGAATCTTCCCTCAGTGAAGGTATGGGAGTGGAGTAAGAGCTCAACAAATTGGGTTCAAGTGAAGAGCTTGGGAGAGCGTGCCTTTTTTGTCGGCGAAAAGTATAGCACTTGGTGCTGTGGAAATGTGGACTCTGATTCAGGACATATTGAAGGGAATTCTGTCTACTTTTGTGATTCAGAATTTGGATCTCTTCATCAATACAAACTAGAGGATTGTAGAGTGACAATGCTTTCAACGTGCCAAATCTTCCCATCACATTGGCGTTCTACCGTGTGGGTCAGAATGTTATCTCCCAGGTCAGATACTTTCAAAATTTATAAATATGTGAAAATTTTATTTTTGTTGCTTCTACCGTCCTATATGTTCCTTTGTAATGCTTTCGACATACAGTTACAGTAAGTACTCATATATAGTTGTTGATATGGTGCTGTGCTGGAAGGTGAGTAATATATTCCTCTAAATAAAGTATGTGATTGGTTAATACTTATGCCATGCCCTGAACATACTTAAAATTAATTGAAGTTGTAGAGTGGGAAAACAAAGGATCTGCCTCAGCTTTTGAATTTCTGCTCTATTGCTCACTTAATTATCAAGAGTCTTCTTCGCATGGCCTTAAATAGCTAATTGTTAGTTAGTTGGCTGGCTACTTGTCAATTATGTTGTTTATGTTTGGTATGATTGTTCTTTCGAATAATGCAATTTAATAGTTCCAATGGATCTGTTCCCCTTCTGTGTTTGTTGGTCCATGTTGTGGACAATAGCTGAGAACTTGAACTGAGTTATATAAAGATAGATTTTTTGGCTTTTTAAGTTCTTAGGTGGGGAAAAGCATAGAAATTCGTGTATTCTTCAATTGTTCTTGTATTTCATGATGGACAATAAGTCTTTACTAAGCCTTAAATCACAGGTTTCCTGGTGAAAAATCAGTAACCCTTGAGGAATCGTGCAAGGTTATACAAGGCCAAGAGCAGCAAGATTTGGTTCCTGTGCAAAACAGCCTTTTGATGCGCAAACTTCCATCAGAGTTGCTTTCATTGATCTCCCAAAGATTGCATCTGTTTGATTACATGAATTTTCGAGCTACCTGCAAGAACTTGCATTCAGTTTCCCCTCGAGCTGGGTGGAAAACCAACAATGTTCTTCCGTTGTTGTTGTTTATGAGGAATAATGATGATCAATCGTATTGGGTTATGGATCCTTGCAGAAACGATTCTCTTAATCTCGTGTTTCCTGCATTTTTAAGAGGCGTTGTTGGCATTGATTTCTGCAAGGATGGATGGCTACTTTTGTGGACTGATGAACAGAGGTCATTGCATTATTTTAATCCGTTCACTATGTTGACCTGTGACTGTCCACTGGTTTCATCCGGCCCATATTATGTAACAAATGTAGCAAGCTTCGGATTTTCAACTTCTCCAACTTCCCCAGATTGTTTAACAGTTGGGATATGTATTGGTTACCAGGTTACAAATATTTGTTATTTCTACTCTGGGGAACAAGTGTGGCATACATGTGAGTTTCCCTCCGTCGACGACCTTGTTTTCGAGCCTTCTGCGAGCTGCCCGGTGTACCTTGACGGTGCATTTTACTTTCTGGATAATAATGGACTTCTTGGCAAGTTTGAGATTATAAACGGAGAGGGGACTTGGAATGTTTATCCTGCACCAGATTTGAGCGGTCCTTTCATTTCAAGCCATCTTGTTGAATGCGATGGCGACCTACTCTCAGTGTTCATTGGTGCTCATGGTTATTGGGTTGAAGTATTCGTGCAGGATGAAGAGTCAATGGAATGGATTACAGTGGAAAATTTGTGTGATTTTGTGTTGTTTGTAAGCCCTTCCTCGTGTACTGCAATGAAGGCTCCAAGACTTGATTTAGGTAATAGAATATACCTCCCAAGATTTGATGGTAATGGTATTGTTTATCTCTCCTCCCTCAAGACGGGTAAATTCGGCAATCTGATGGGTGAGGAAGTTCATGAGAACTTTTATGGGACATCAGAGCATGTAGAATGTTGTTGGATATAATAGCATTTCTAGTGGGTGAAATGTGAAAGCATACTCTTACAACACAAACTAGTAAATACTCTTGCTGATTACTCTTTTGCCAAACAAGGCCTCATTATTAGATGTAACTTTCGTGTGCTTTTTTACTCTTTTTGTAATTGTTGTAATTAGATCCTACAGAAAATTATGTGTCCCGAAAATGATCCGTAAACCGACACGAAAAAAACTGGATCACAAACACGAAAAACTCGACCGAAATCGAAACTGATCAAACCTGAAAAACTTGATAAAATCTAGGTTGAATCTGAAATTGACCGAAACGACCAATTTGACCAATAAAATATTCTAAAAATGTACATTTTACAATATCAATTTATTAAAATATAATAAAAGTATAAAAGTATAAAAAAAGTTTAAATATTGATAAAATAAATTTTCATCGAATAAAACAGATTGTTCAAACCCATTGAGACAAACCCGACATGAAAATTACAAACCCGAAATGACCGGAAAAAATTGAACCCGAAACGACCGAACTCAAAACCCGATTGACCGACCTGATTACTAGGTCTACTTATAACCATTACTAGGTATATAATAGTTAGATAGATTACGATTTCAAATTTACGAGACTTAATTATAAGTTGATAATTTTATTACCAACTTTTATTACCGGTATTATTTTAATACCTATATTGTTATATTTATTAGACTCACTAGCACACAAAAAATAAACAAAATTAATTATATTGCATCTAAAATTTTCCAGAAAATGATTTTATTGTAATCATGGCCGGTTGCAATGATTTGTGAGAAAAATTTGTGTGAACCCGTTTTATATATAAGACCGGGTAAGAGGGGTCATTATTGTGTAGCCGATGGGTCATTATTGTTTACGCGATGGGTTATTGATCACCAAGTCTCATATATGAAACGGATTTACACAAGATACATTGCCCATAAATACTTAGGTGTTCCCATAAGGAAAAAGATTGAGTGACCCTCAGGGTCAACGACCCACTAAATTTATTTGCCTACCTCTCTCTAAAATTACTATAATCTCTTTGTTAATTTTAGAGAGATAAGGGATAGTGCTACTAGCGGTGGGTCACTCTAGCACTCTCATTCCCATAACCGGAGAGAAAATGAGAAGAGAAGAGCGGGATATACTTAGACCTGGCAAACTTGATCCGAATCCGATGATCCGATCCGAATAACCCAACCCAAAACCGAACCGACATCCGAAGAGCAACTACTTTCATCTTAGCTGATACGAAATGGATCCGACCCTATTTGGTAGTCTGAAATTATTTTCTCGCGGATTTCGAATATAGAAGCCTTAAAATGTACACTGGTGAAATATCCGAATTTGACCCGAAATAAGTTTTATGAATCGAATTCGAACCGAGTTAAATATTACGGCGCTAAAATCTAACCTAATCCAAAGTCACTAAAACGATCCGAACCGAATTACCCATTTGCCGGTCTAGATATATTGTTGGAGTAAATGAAAGCTAGAATTCGCATGTGGGGGATAAAGAAACTCTCCTATATGGGATCGCTTTATGGGCGAAATGACCATGTTGTCCCCGCTTATTCCTCTTATTTACTACCCATGAAAGCCCCTTCCCCCTCAATTTTCCACCAAAACCCATACCCTTCCCCAGCTACCCTTCTCATTCCCTCTCTAACTCTCTTCAATAGTTCAAAGAGAATATCCATACCATGTTTCTCTGCTTTATTTATTACAGCACTTTATGGGCTTGCAGAGTTATTTTTTTTTTTTTTGGTGAAAGGATGTACTTAAATTAAATTACTGGGGTATCAGCCAGCTGAGCCACCACAAATGACGAGGGGAGTTCATAATTTCATACAAGGAAAGCATACGGCCTTCTAAAAGGTCCTTCATTAGAGTATCATTACAAAAGTCTTACTGAATCATACGAACGAACGAACGAACGAGCAGTAATTATCTCTCCAAGGTTTTTGCTCCCTCTTCAATTATCTAGTATTAATGGTTTCTCATAAATTTCTTAGTGGTTGATGCGCTGCTCACTATTCTTGAACATTACTTTACTGGGTTTCTCATGTTTAAATTTTATTTATGCATACCATAGTGTACTATACTATGGAGTCCATTATTGTTCCAAAATGTCAAAATTCCTATCATTGGGTTGGGGAATAATAATAATAAAAAAAAAAAAGGGAAATTAACTTCATTACAATAAATTTCCCAGGAAAAAATTAGAATGGTTATCTTTTAGTTTATATTTGTTGGTTGCTCTGTACAATTTTCCTGTTTGGTATGCCTGTGTGTTGTCTTTGAAGACTCTTTTAGTTTTGATTTATCATGCTACTTGTTCATGCCTTTTCATGACAATTGTGCTAAACTTGTGCATATTGCATTGTTTTTGATGAGTGGATAATTTACCTTTTCTAAAACAGTAGCAATGCAAGGGAGTGCAATTGACAGGAAACCATGGCTACCGCCCCCAACTCAAGCACCTTGGTTGGTCTACACGCATGATGATGCCAAAGCTACAAAGAAGCTAACTTTTTCTACCATATCGACCATACCATACAGTGACACCGCCTACATTCGGAGTTCCCGTGAATTGCTAGGCAAAAAGATGTTTGCCTGCCATAATGAGTGGTTAATCCTTCAGGATTTTAGTAATGAAAACTTATTCTCTTTGACAAACCTCACTACCTCACAAACTTTTACCCTCCCGCCACTCAAGGATATTGTTGGTAGAACATACTCATCTTGTGCTCTTCTCCCTCATCCCCGGATTAGTGGAGTTGGTTCGAATTGTGATTTAATGTTTATTGTGTTCGCTGGGGTTGAAGAACGTGGGTTCGCTTGTTATTGTTTGCCTGGAGTAGATAATTGCAAATGGTTTTGTAAAGAGACTGTTTGCCTAGGCAAGAATGTTATTCTAAAGGACGTTGTTTCGTGTAAGGGTATCCTTTACGGCTATGCCAACATCATAATTAACAGGGAATATCATGATTTTGTTGCTGTCGAGGTTGTTGATGATGGTTGTGTTGATCATTTTTCTTGTTCCAACATCACCCTTAAGGTTTCAGTTTTAAAGAAGCTTCCAGGTTTAGATTTTGTGGCACGGGTTAATGAATACTTAGTAGAATCTTGTGGTCAGCTTTTTGCTGTCACGATGAGTCGTAGACGAGGTGCAGAAAATCATTGCTTAGTCAGGGTATGGGAGTTGAATATGAGCTCAAGAAATTGGGATCAAGTGAAGTGCTTGGGAGGTCGTGCTTTTTTTTTGGGCAAAGATTGTAACACTTGGTGCTGGGGGAGCACTGACTGTGATTTAGGACATATTGAAGGGAATTCTGTGTATTGTTTTGATCCGGAGTTCAAGTGTCTTCTTCAATACAAGCTAGATGACTGTAGATTGAAGATGCTCTCGCCCAGTCAGCCACCAGCTGGGATTGATACCATGTGGATCAGGATGTTACATCCAAGGTTAGATTACTTTCAATCCTCTTAGCTGCGTCGAAGTCTGGTTTTGTTGTTCCAACATATTTCTTCTATTGCTTACCCTTCGGACAAACTTGAAGTATTCTTGTGTTTTTTGTTGGAAGAAGACAAGGCTTATTCTTCTAAGATAAGAGGATCTAGTTGACCGCACATAAGCCTTATTGGGTTCAATTTGATTATTTCTTCTGAAATTAAATGTTCCATGGAAAGTAGAATATATCTAGGTAGTTGAATTCCATGGAAATAGTGTTGTGTGGCTAACGATTTCATTTCCTTGGAGGTTGAGGTAAAAGACCCAGAAATCCGCCACCTTGTGTCATGCTTATATTAAGCCCATAGGGGAAAGTGTTTTTTATGCTAAATATCATGGGAAGGTGGGCTTCATAGTCCTTTCATGTTCGTCCCTTCTAGATGAAAATAATGAAACCATGGGCAATTTGATTTCAATAGAGGTGTGGTTTCCTTGAAAATAGCTGAACCAAACAATCTATTATAGGAACTTCTCATTGAAAAGCTAGATGTCTCAAAAAGGTAAATTGTCAATGTTGAATTTTTGGTTTGGCTGTCATCTTATGTGAAAGTAGTTGTGGTCAAAATACTCAAATGCACTCTGATATTTGGTACGTTATGTGTCTTTGTTGGTCCATGCTATAGATGTTACAGAGTAGTTGAGAGGTTGAGTTGATTTCGCAAGTGTTAGGGTTACTGGTTTTTTTTGAGCTCGTCAAATATTTTATTTCTAATCTTATGTTAGGGTGGCATATAAGTTATTTTGTTTCTCTCGCTGTTGTTTTGTATTACAATGGAGGATCCATTTTAACTGAGCATGTTGTCGCAGGTTTCCAGCTGTGCTTGAGGACAAAGATGTACACCATGAGGATCTGCGCAAGGCTGTTGATGGCCAAAAGCAGCAAGACTTGGTATTTATGGAAGGCGTTTTACTTCTTGGATAAAAATGGATATCTCGGCAAGTTTCAGGTGACTAATGGAGAATGCACTTGGGTTGTTCATAGTGCACCACCTACTTTGAGCGGTTCTTTCCGCTCAAGTCATCTAGTTGGATGTGATGGCCAACTACTTTCGGTGTTCATTGGCGAATTAGGTAATTGGGTTCAAGTTTTCAAGTTCAATGACATGGAAATAAATTGGATAAGACTTGATAATTTGGGTGATCATGTGTTGTTTATAAGCCCATCGTCGTCTATTGCCATGAAGGCTCCGTATTCGGGACTACGTAATAGAATCTACCTCACAAGGTTTCATGGGAATGACCTTGTGTATTTCTCCATCAACGCGGATGAAGACAACACTGTAACAACTGGAGCGGAAGTCTTGAAAAACTTTTGCTGGACTTCAGAGCATGTAGAATGTTGTTGGATATAGTTATAACTAGCATCTGTTTGTTGTTAGATGAAATCTTTCGTATGCTTTTTTACTCTTGTTGTAATTGTTGTAATTAGACCTGGCAATCGGGCCGTCGATCGGGTGTGTTTTGGTTGGCTGGAAAGATATGAACTGAAACTAAATTGAACTAAAAAATTGAATGCAGTTAAAACTTATAACTATAAATGAAAAAAAAAATTGTAAAACGTTGAACTGAATTGACTGAAAAGAACTGAACTGAAATGAAATGAATAAAACTGAATTGTGACACTACCGACGAAGAAAACACAGTCTAAGAGGGTCTTAGATCAAAATCACACCAAAATTGCTTTTACTTTATATTTTTGCTCCAATTCTCCCTCCTCATCCTCCACTATCAATAAAATAATGTGTAAATTATTCTCTAAAATAATGAAAATCAAAAGTATCAAATTGGGGCTTTTGCTTTTGGTCATTGTGAGAGTGCTTTAAAACCTCTAGCGAGTTGATTTGAAAGAGCCTAACATATGTTTTTTATGAAAAAATAATATAGAAAAAGTGCAAATTAATAAGAGAAATGTTAGTCACTTGTGTGATTTTTACAATGCGTAGCGAACTACGTACGAATTTATTTCTTATTGTACTACATTTATTGCTCTTACTGTTCCTATCTGATCACACTCAAATTGTAATTCTTTACATACAATCATATAGACTTTCACATGTTTCTTTTGACTTTCAACACTCCCCTTGAATGGCTGGCAAAATGGGCTCTTATGCATTAAATGCTTTGGAGAACTGCCTCATTAAAACCGTGTCAAGAAAAAACCCACGGGATAAAAACCGGATCGAAGCAAAAAGAATGCAATGCATATAACGCTACCCCTGATTTTAACATAAGTCTCGGTAGTGATTCAAACTAATCTTGTATAAGAGCTCCTGCAACTTCATTGGCGATAATGATTTGGTGAATAAATCAGCAAGATTTTCACTTGATCTGATTTATTGGACACTAACTTTTCCTTCCTTCTCTAAGTCATGTATGGAAAAGGACTTGGGATCGATATGCTTTGTTCGATCTCCTTTTACGTAACCATTTTTGATTCGAGCGAATCAAGCTTTGTTATCTTCACGAACTACTGTAGGGTGTCCCTCTATTGACTTTATTACGATTGACCTTATTACACATTTGATGGGTTGGATTATAGATCATAGTTATACACATTCTCGCCCAACTTCTTTTTAGGATTTTCTATAAAAACATGTTTATCTTAAAAAATGTGAAAAGTATCAAAACAAATTGTTTGAACCATTTTATATGTGAGATATGGTCATTAAAAGCCATACATGGGTCATTAATCAACATTTTTGTGTCACTAATACCAACTCTCATATATGAAACGGGATCACACAAATTTTTCTGGAAATTTTTAGATGCAATATAATTATTATTGTTTATTTTTGTGAGTTAGTGAGTCTAATAAATATATAGGGGTCAAGAACATGAAGATTAAAATAAGCTTCGTAAAAAAAGTTGGTACACGAAGAAGTCTAGAAAATTGATAATGAAGTCTAGCAAAAAATTGATAATCATAATCTATCTAACGATTATACAATGGTTACAACAATTACAACAAGAGTAAAAATACATCTAATAATTATATCCAACAACATTCTACATGCTCTGATGTCCCATAAAAGTTCTCATGAACTTCCTCACCCATTAGATTGCCGAATTTACCCGTCTTAAGGGAGGAGAGATAAACAATACCATTACCATCAAATCTTGGAAGGTATATTCTATTACCTAAATCAAGTCTTGGAGCCTCCATTGCAGTACACGAAGAAGGACTTACAAACAACACAAAATCACACAAATTTTCCACTGTAATCCATTCCATTGTATCTTCATCCAGCACGAATACTTCAACCCAATCACCATGAGCACCAATGAACACTGAGAGTAGGTCGCCATCGCATTCAACAAGATAGCTTGAAATGGAAGGACCGCTCAAATCCGGTGTAGGATAAACATTCCAAGTCCCTCTCCGTTTATAATCTCAAACTTGCCAAGAAGTCCATGCTTATCCACAAAGCAAAATGCACCGTCATGGTACACTGGGCAGCTTGCGGAAGGCTCGAAAACAAGGTCGTCGACAGAGTGAAACTCACATTTATGCCACACTTGTTCCCAAGAGTAGAAATAAAAGATAATTATATCCGGGTAACAAATAGATATCCCAACTGTTAAACAATCTGGGGAAGTTGGAGAAGTTGAAAATCCGAAGCTTGCTGCAAGTGTTACATAATATGCGGCAGATGAAACCAGTGGACAGTCACAGGTCAACATAGTAAACGAATTAAAATACTGCAATGATCTATGTTCATCAGTCCACAAAAGTAGCCATCCATCCTTGCAGAAATCAATGCCATCAACGCCTCTTAAAGATGCAGGAAATACGAGATTAACAGAATCGTTTCTGCAAGGATCCATAATCCAATACGATCGATCATCATCATTCCTCATAAACAAAAATAATGGAAGAACATTGTTGGTTCTCCACCCAGCTCGAGGGGAGACTGAATGCAAGTTCTTGCAGGTCGCTCGAAAATTCATGTAATCAAACAGCTGCAATCTTTGAGAAATCAATGAAAGCAAGTCTGATGGAAGTTTGGACAACAAAAGGCTGTTTTGCATAGGAACCAAATCTTGCTGCTCTCGGCCTCGTATAACCTTGCACGGATCCTCAAGGGTTACTGATTTTTGACCAGGCAACTTGTGATTTAAGGCTTAGTAAACACATATCCTCCATCGTGAAATACAAGAACAATTGAAGAATACACGAACTTCTATGCTTTTCCCCACCTAAGAACTTAAAAAGACAAAAAAATCTATCCTTACATAACCCAGTTCAAGTTCTCACGTATTTTCCACAATATGAACCAACAAACACAGAAGTGGAACAGAGCCATTGGAACTATTAAATTGCATTAGTTCGAAAGACGACAATCATACCAGACATAAACAACATAATTGACAATATCGTAGCCAGCCAACTAGCTAAGAATTAGCTATTTAAGGCCATGCCTAGAAGACTCTTGATATTTAAGTGACCACTAGAGCAGAAATTCAAAATATGAGGCAGAAATGGTATTTAACGAATATGGATTGAAGAAGAAAATTGAGAAGAGAGAGTACTTATTAACCCCAACTGTGTGACTAGGTTCCACAGCGTGAAAACTTACTCTCTGCTCCTTTTTCTTCTTTAATCCTCATTCCTCTATCATTATCTCTACCTTTATTAGTTGTTTTCCCACTCTACTACTCCCATAACTTTAAAGCACCTTCAAGGCATGGCATAAGTACAACAAATTACATACTTCACATTAGAGGAATATACCTCTCCTTATAGCCCAATACCATCAACAACAATAGATGACTAGATGAGTACTCACTGTCAATATCTAGAAAGCATTAGAAAGGAACATATAGAACGGAAGAAGCAACAAGAAAAAAAAATTTCACATACTTGTGGACTTTGAAAGTATCTTACCTTGGATATAACGTTCTGACCCATATGGTAAAACTCCAACGTGATGGGAAGTTTTGGCAAGTAGAAAGCATTGTCACTCTACAGTCCTCTAGTTTGTATTGATGAAGAGATCCAAAGTATGAATCACAAAAGTAGACAGAATTCCCTTCAATATGTCCTGAATCAGAGTCCGCATGTCCCCAGCACCAAGTGCTACCTTCATTGCCGACAAAAAAGGCACGCTCTCCCAAGCTCTTCACTTGAACCCAATTTGTTGAGCTCTTACACAACTCCCATACCCTCACTGAGGGAAGACTCTCTACCCCTCGTCTAAAAGTCCTCGTTACCGCATAAACTTGACCGCAAGATTCCACCAAAAAGCAAACATATCTCACACTTGTGATAGTTGGTCGCTTCCTAAAGGGCAAAACCTCAAGGGTAGTGCTAGAATCCGTAAACTTACCACCATTGTCATATACATCTACGGTTGCTACCCAATGAATGCATTTTTCGTCAATAGTCATCGCCAGGCCATAAATGACACCGTTGCATGTGACAGCATTTCTTATACTGACATTTTGGCCCTCGATAACAGTCTCTTTAGTGACCCATGTTATGTTATCTACTCGGGGCAGACAACAGAAAGCGAATCCACGTTCTTCCACCTCAGCGAATAAAATAAACATTAAGTTACATTGATGACTACCTTCATCTACAAGGGGACGAGGCAGAATCGCGCAAGAGCTAAAAGTTCCTTCATCCAAAATTGGAAGTGGTGGTAGGTCAATGATTTGTAATGATGTGAGGTTCCACAAAGAGAATATATTTGCATGAGTCACATCTTGAAGGATTAACCAATCATTACAAGAAGCAAATATCTCTTTGCCTCGCAATTCAGGGAAACTCCTGAAGGATTGTTGCATGGTAAGGTTGATACCGTGCAAAAAGTCAGGTTCTTTTTAGCTTTGACCTTAGCTTAGCTGGGTCTGGCCGTATGAGAAAGAGGAGGAGGAGGAGGAGGAGAGAGATTGGAGTGGTCGAGAGAGGAGACACCAATTTGATTCTCCTGTTACTTGTTTCTTTCTCTCCCTCGCAAGTTGAGGTTTTTGAGGTTTTGAGTTTGATTTTGACCCCCGCTTTTTAATAGTAGTAGCTTGACTTTTAGAGCAGAGCTGATGATATACTCCTGTACTGTAATTTCTTTTTGGGTAGTACAGCTGTACAGTATAAATAATGGACACGGTATATTTCAGGTTTTGAGGATATTTTTTTAAAAAGGCAGTTAAACCTGGAAATGAAGAGACTCAAAATTTACAGCTAAGAAAAGTTGTTTAGATTTTTAAAGGAATTTAAAAGCAACAAAGGCTAATTATAGGAGTAATAAAGAAGAGAGGGTAGAAGTGCCTTTGTACACAATTTTTATTCTCCAATTCTTTGATACATCCGGTGTAGGATACACCGTGTGTTTTTTACATAGTGTTACAATAATAAATTCGTCCATTTTACCCATACACTAGGTTGACCAAAGACTTGTCTATGCTTAATTTGCGTGCAATTGTCAAACAAGAAGTAAGAATTGAAACGGAGGGAGTATAACTTTTGAATGATTCGTCAAACTTATAAATAAATACACACAAAAACGTTTACAATTACTTAATATCAATTCTTAGAGACAAAAATCATTTTAAAATTCACTCTTGATAAGGGTAATATTCAAATAAAAAATTATCTAGTTGTAAGTACGGTAATTCTACCGGGTATTTACCACGCCTTATGATATAAACCTAACTTGGCATTTAGTATTTATAGTAAGACTATTTGTTATGACAATTGTTTGAAAGCTTGAGAAACGGGATTAGTAGTCGTGTCCATCGCCTTCCCCTCGTCTTCCTGATC
>ONZK01001658.1:2212-20216 GCA_900322385.1 Pharnaceum exiguum | reverse complement strand
ACTTTGCTCTTTCTAGTGTCTATTATATTTAGTTTATATTGATATATTTTTCGAAGGTAATAAAATAAAAAAACAAGTGATGCAATGTTTTCTTAAGTATATACCAAGAAGTGTGGTAAACGAACAATTAATAGCTCGGGATGTCACATATTCAGGCCCGAATTTGGACCCTTGCAAGCAGTTCGTTTGCACAGGGCCTCAAACTGTGGGGTGCGCAATTTAGTGTGCTGAAAGATTTAGCGTGAGATTTAACTTTCTAGAGAAAACTTCATTGTTACAATCTGATCATGATGAAGTTTTTGTAAATTAACTAATTAATGTAGCATAACTTCATAGATAATTCAAGTTTTTGTTTAATCAGAACATTTGAATTCAAAGATAAGTAATGACTACCAAGAGATCATTAATCAACTTTTTTTTATAATTAATGACTCATTCACATATATAAGATTCATACAAGTTGACGAAGGTATGTATGTATTATAGGTTCTATCGAAATTAAAGGCTTGAACAAAGTCTTACAAAGATTTGACTTAAGTAACTTTCGCGATTATCGTCGCCATTATTAGGTAGATCACATCATAAGTAATTTCATAATCTACTTAACAAAAGTAAAACATAAAATGAAACCAAATTAATTAATTCGAATTCCTAATTCTCTTTGTTTACTTCTACTTAACCTTCAATACAAAAAATTGTGTAATCTGTTTCATATATTAGACGGGGTTATTAATAGTTATATTCAAGGGTCATTATTGGCCATTAATGACTATCCAATAAATCATTAATCAACATTTTTCTATCATTAATACTCAGTCTCATGTGTATGAAACGAGTTAACACAAAAACATCCATGGGTCATTAATCAATATCCGATAAATCAATAATCAGCACATTTCTATCATTAATACTCATTCTTATGTATAAAACAAGTTAACACAAACTTTTGTATCCTTCAATTGTATTGCTATGGTAACTGAGAAAATAGAAAGTTAAAAACATCATTAATCCCATCTTTTTTTTAATCATTTTTGTCACAAGCGCGTGACAACAGTCATTCAATCAAAACGTTAGTCAAACACCAAAATTTTCTCCCCTTCTTTTTTTTTATCCTTTAATTTTTTGGCATTTTCAACCCTTATTTAAGGCAGTGCAAGGAAAGACAGAAAACCAAGTGAAAAAAACACTCAGAGACAACTGAGAAAAAGAGTGAGTGAACAACTGAGCAGAAAAACCAAACCCTTCACTTATATTCACTTCTCTCTGACTTTCTTGTCTTTGTGAGAAGTGGCAGCAGCAGCTTCGTTCTCTTAACTTCAACTCTATTCCACTCTCTCTCCACCATGTCTCGTCACCGTCGCCAGGCATCAAGGGTACTCCCACCAGAGATGATGGCATTTGACTCTCCACCAACGTCAGATCATACCCTCTTGATGAATCTCCAGTCACAACAACCAACAGCTGAGAGTCACAACAAGCCTCCTAATAAGTCATCATCATCATCGTCATCAGAAGAAGGTTCGTGTACCCATCATGGTGTTGCTAATGTTGCTGCACCAATGGGTAACAAGAAGCCTCCTACGTCAACAAAGAATTAGCTAGCTAGCTAGTTGCTTCATCATCGTACGTGGCAAGAAGGGAAAAATGATGCAGGAAATGAATGAAAAATATGTTCTTTTCTTCCCCTTTTCTTCTCCTGTGGCTAGTATCTAAGTTGGGTTTTTTTTTTCTTGTCACAATTCCTCAATATCCCCTAAGACTGTTTTTGGGATTGAGAGGAATTAATGTAGGTAGTTGTCATATGTTTTACTAGTTTTTTATTATTATTAGTAATTGTAGTAGTGAGTGTTTAAGTCAAGTGAATGAAAATGGGATAATATTTTCGTTTGTTCAAGTGGTAGTTTTCCGTTATTGATGCATTATATTTTGGATTGAGAATTTGAGACTTTGGAAAACAAAATCATGATGTCACAATGATGGTTTCTCCATATGGTGGTCAAAATGTCGTGGCTTTCTATGCTTGTCTACTTTGATGGAACAAAATGATCACTAATAACCTTGAATTACCATGATGATGATGGGTTTGAATACATTAATGTGATTTTGGATTTGGAACTTGATTTTGACTAGTCCCATGTTTATTGTTTTGACCCATAATTAACACCCTAGTTTAAATCGTATTCATGAGGGTTTAAGCTTTTGGTTAGATGAATATGGACATGTTCTGTTTGCCTTTATAAATTGAAATGATATGGATTACATTAAATTTATGAAGTTTACAAAACTAAGGTTGTGTCTTGTTCGTCGGGAGTACTATAGTTAAATTCATTCCCAGTTCATTTTAGTTCAGTTTAAATTATAATTTGAATTGTCTTCAGATTTTTCTAGTTCAGTTCATGTCCTTTATCCAGTAGCTTATCACAAAATTATCAATATTGAACTTTTATGAAATTACATAGTATTGATAATTTCATAAAAGTTCAATAATAATATATATATAATCTTAATGATTATTGTTGTGATAACTTCTTACAATTAAAGTTTTAAAGATACGAGCTTTACTAAATTTACATTATTTCGACTTAGCTAAATTGAGACGAATTGAAAAGAAGGTATTGAAAAACGAAATTAATTAATAGACCATATATGGTGTGGCAAGTTGGCAGAAACACCAATGAGCTTAAATTTATGCATTTTACTAAACATGGTTAAAAATTGAACTTTATGATCGAACAATGTTGACCTTGAAGCTAAGGCTTTTAATTCTCTACATTATTGTCATTTTTATTTTAAGAATATGAGATAGTATGAATAAGTTGTAACCATATAGTTAGGCTGTGTTATGTTCATATGTAGTGTCACAATTCAGTTTTTTGGTTTATTATTTTTAAGTTTTTTTCATTTATAATTTTAATTGCATTTAGTGCTCTTCAAATCAACTCAATTTTCTTCAGTTTTTTTCAATTAAGTTCAGTTTTTTTCAAATAAATCGGTACGGAAAAGATGTTCTCGAATCTCGATGCAGAATGGTCTACTACATGCGAACACAAATCAATGGTGTTTTTTTTTTCAGTTCAATTCTGTTTCAATTCAACTCCTTACAATCGAACAAAACTCACCCTTACTCGGTTTATTTTCGATTCATTACAATCAATTCAGGGGTATCCAATGGAGTCCAATTCAGGAGTGGCATTTACCACTTTTGACTATTATTTAATTCAATTGAAAGTTTTCCATTTCAATTCATTTGAATTTAATACAACAAATCACTAGGGGCAAAGAAGACAATTTAATCCTTCACATTAACCTAACACTCCTCATCCTAATGTAAAGTTGTAAAATGTTTATAACGACCACATATAACATAGTACGAGTTCATTGAATCGAACCACTATAGGATCTTGTTAATTAAGGCTTATGAGACCAAAGTTCATGTACGTCAATAAATTGAACGCTAGAAAGATGCCCTAATCTTGCTTATTATTCCTATGAACAACTGAATTATTGCGCAACATGTCTTGTTCTATGGAGATTTGAGACCCCAAAGCCATTAATGAATCAGTTGTCCTTATACAAAATACAAATGGCTTTGGTGCAGATGATTTCTGATAGGTCCATATTTGTACGGTTTAGTTTTGGATATCTTCTGAAATTTGTGAAAGGAGGCTAGGAGCTGCATTAGTTTTTTGCCATTCTCCATCAAACTCTTGTTTGTATCGTGGACATTTGATTTTCAGGGGACCATACATTGTGGACACTACTTTTGTGTCAGTTACATATGGATAGAATGGAGCAAATCCTACAGCTTATCTTCGATTTTTTTTTTATAATAAAAAAGTGGATTCTCCAACTACCCCGTAAGCTCGGCTTCGCAGTTCATTTCCGTATTGAACAAATTCTTGTAAAAACAAATGTTTTGAAAACCGACCGGTTTCTCAATCAGTTTAATTGGTTCAATAGTTATTAAAAATCGACAAAAACCGGCATTTCAAGATATTTGAAAATGAAATTATTAAAAAATATTTTTAAAGTACCGGTTGAAACCAAATGGTTCCGATAGATCTGAGTCATATAGTTTAACAGGATTTGAAACAACTAAATTGTCGGTTTCCGGTTGAACAGGCCGGTCCAATACAATTTTCAAAACAATGGTATAAACTCCAACACCCCTCTTAAAAAAAATCAGTGATCGGAAGTTGTTGGGTGCGAATGTGCGATGGTCTTAAATCAATTCAAAACAATGTGCCCAAGACCCCCTATTTTATTACTAGGCTAATGCCTCATCAGAGATTCGATAACATAATGCAAGTACTTACTTCGAACCTTGGCCCAGGGAGGGCAAGAATTTTATTGCAGATTGACTAGGGTGTGATTTATTCTTTCGTGAGAACTTAAATTGAACTAAAATGAACTGAAAAATGTTGAATTATGAATAAAACTGAATGTAGTAGTTAAATTTATAACTAAACTGAACTGGAAAAAACTGAACTGTTATAATACGAGGAACAAAACACAACTTTAATACACGATTTTAGATTAATAATTAGATGGACTATCATTCCAATAATGCCCTTATAGGCGTTTTTCTTTTCAACAAATAACATCTTTAATGTAGCTTAATAAAGATGCATATAAGCTCCATGTGGTAGTGATTCCATATATTATATATTCGGGAGAAAAAAGTTACTATGTATGTTATAGTCAGTGGCGGATGCAATGTTGTAGCGGGTAGTGCATATGCATCACCTGAAATTCAGATAAATTACAAATTTTCAAGTAAGTGTTAGTATTGTAGAGTAAATCAGTGGCTATAACTTACCTCATACAACTCTCCGGGTCAGGAGTTCGATCGACTCTAATGTACTACCTAAAAAATTATAATTGAGTTAAGAAAGGCAGAGTTGATATCAAATCCGTAGACTTATTGTTGCATATGTCCAAAGTTGATCTCTCTGTCACAAAGATTGCATGACTTGAAAAACATAAATCAGATGTGATGGCACTTTTTTCTGCTTAATGTAGTACTCCGTATTTGACATGAATTAAGCCGTTCCTTCTTTTTTTGATGAGTTAAGCCGTGCTTAATGATATTTTTTATTGGGATGTTCATGTGTATTATGTAGCTAACTAGCTAACCGAAAAATATGATGAACATTATATTAAAAAGACAATGAAATGTCTGACATCCATGCCTGCCGTACGTATACGCCAAATAGCTCCAAAGACATTGGAGAGGAAAACCAAGTGGCATCTACCCTTTTTCCAGTCATTTTGGAGTATCTTTACTGTTTGATTTGTTCTACTCCGTATATCATTTCCTACGGACTTCGACTCTAACGTAGTATATTTTTCACTTTGTTGCACAGCCATGCCCAAAACTTCGTGATTATGATCAATTCAATTGAATCAAGGTACCAATTTTTTTATTCAATTGTAATCACTATTCATTATTATTATTGCTTAAACTTGGGAGTTGATTTGTATCTGTTCAGTTAGTGTTTATCATTATGAGAGGCATGATTAAAGCATATTTATATTTTCATATTAATCATAAGGAAATTATTGTACGCTTTCAAATTGACCAGGGTAAGTACAGTAAAAATCTACGTAGCTTAGATAACTAATGTGCAATAAAAAGCCAAAAGCATAGCGACAAGATTTGCTTTCGGAAATACAATGTGACAGTTTTCTAGTCTTCACACTTCAGTTTGAGGCCAGAAAAACTCCAGAATCCTGATGTACTGTAAGTGTTGATTGAGCTGGTAAAACTTTGACCACCATTGGAAAAGTAAAGTTAACCATAACATAAAATAACGCACCCAACAGTCTTATATGCTCTTTAACACAGCCAAAGGTCCAGCAGCGTAGCACCTTCTGTTTTACAACCTCCTCCGTCTCATTTTGTTGTTGGGGTATTCCTTTTTGGGATGTATAAATTTGTTCTTATGGTTTCTTTATTTGATATATTTTTTTTGGCAAAATGACGATTTTGTCCCTACTAGTTGATCCTAATACTAGCCTTCTACTTACCTTTCCCACCATTTCCCACATACATAAGAGCACTATAGTAAATTACAAACAAATTGCCCACTACACAAAAACTTGTGTCAATCTCAAACCTGAAGAACAAATTGAGACCGAGGTTGTAGCTTTTACCTCTCCCTACATGTCAATAACTCACAATATGTCCAAAGAAAATGACTTTATCCCAAGCAGATATATAACACGTATACTTGCCTGCATTGACTCTTCTTTTCGCTAATTTGGCTGCATCTTCCAATCTGCTTGAGCTATTTCCATGTCTTGTGTTGTAGGGACATGATATTTGGCAGTCGGTGTTTAGTCTTTTAGTCGCTGTTTTCTTTTTATTGATTATCTTTCTCCCACATGTATCTCGAGTTCGTGACTAATAGTAACTGGCTAAATATCTAATCCTGTATTTTTGCACCTCGTTCTTTATTCTTTTAAATAGTACTCCGACTCATATGTCATTAATTTGTCAAGAGTAAAATTTTCTCTCTTGTGTCCTACATATTCTAATGTCTCATACATGCATACATTGATATTCCCATCTTATAATTTTTCTAGTTTGGAAACTTGATATATCGTCTCATAAAAGCTTACCAAATTATTTTAGTAGGCTTGACTAACAAGATACGAAGTAATATATAACACATTTAGAACAAAGTGTTAGGTAAATTTCGATATACTAGCAAATTGTGTATATATATTAGTAGCATTTTTGCATTCGACTAAGCATATTGAATTTGATAGGATAACATATGTGACGCATTGTCGATGCACAATTTCAAATGTGACCACTTGCAGGGTATTTGTTATTAGTTGAATATAAATAGAAGAAATTTGATATTAATGCGATTACTTGCATATATTGTTTCAATAATTGTATTCGAACCTCGTTAAGGTAATACCAAGTGATTTGTTATCTTAAATAAAGACACATGTAAAAAAAAAGATTTTTTAGATGAGTTTTCTCAATAAAAGTACAACATTCATACAAAAACAACAACAAACTCAGTCTGATCCCATCTCAAAAGTACAACATTCATATTCTAACTAAATAATCTATCTATGCCTGACTCCTATTACATCAATAGAACCCTCAACTTGAACAAAAATAAAGGTGTGAAGTGAATTTATATATGCGACGGTTGAAAAAGGTAATTATTAGAGGTTAATAACCATTTATTGGTTATTTATTTATTAATAACCCCTTGTTTAACCGCTGCATATGTAAATCAATTTCACACAAATGTGTCTACAGCTGTAAAAACAAAATCAAAATAGAAACTAAAGGGGAGTGATACCTAGATAACTAGGTATCTGTGGGGCTTTGATGTCTCACGACGATCGACGGTGTACCATCTTGTAGGAGCATGACTGCATTAGTAACTAAGACCTTTATGTTCAAAACCGGGTGGGCAATCAGGAATTGGGCCAAACCCACCTTGACTAGTACTGGGATCATTTGGATTTGGGCCAAACTTACGAAAGTTGTAACTGGCAAAAGTGGTCACATTGAGGTAGACAGTACTAGCAGCCAACAAATGACATGCCACCACCCCTCCTCTAGTTTCCCCTCTAGCCCCTACCACTTGGACCACCAAATAACTAATCGTACCCACTCTATGTTGTGGGTTAATTAGCCTTGAAGGCCCAACAAAAAGGCCACTTATTGACGAGATGTCATATGTCTCACTCAAATAGACCATTTTCCCTTTTGGGTCGGGGTTATGGAGAAGGACATTTTGGACCTGTCCAAGCCCATTTTCCACACTAATGCCGACCCTTTCAGCCTGACCATAGTTTCGGACAACCTCATAGATGTTCAACCCGGGTTGGATCTCGAGCACAAATTTTTTCATATTGGGCTCGAGTTCCATATACACCACTGCTGGTTTGGACTTGTTTTTAGAGCCTTTCGGCCTGCCCTTGAGCCTGGACTTTTCATTGGAAAGCGAAATGGGTGCATCAGGCCCATTAATGAGAGCAAGCTGAGAATTCTCAATGGTGAGGATGGGTGATGGGTTGGGTTCATTGGGCACCATTTGAGTTAAATTCTCAATGGTGATGGGAGATGATGGGTTGGGTTCGTTGTTGGTCTCATTTTGGGTTAACTTGGCGCAGGCCGGGCATTGGTTTGGGTTTGGGTTTGGACCATCATCGCCGTAGGGACGCATCAAGGTTTCCATCATGCAGTCATGGGTATGACTGTCACTGTCTGGTTGAAAATCCTCAACAGCAGAAGCAGGAGACACTGACTTGGAGGTGTTTGGGGACGACATTTTTGTTGTTTTGTTGGCTCTTTGTTTTTCTTAAGATGGCTAAGAATTGTAAGAGAATGATGCACAATGAAGAACTGTAGGCACAATAGCTGTACAATTTATAGTGAAGTGAGGTTATGCTTAGTTACATAATGTTGAGGCTAACAAATAAGGTCTTATTTCCATAAGCATATACGTGCATGCATTTGACAAGGGTAGGATCACTATTGGGGAAGCATATTGAAATGTGCCATTGTATCTGCATGCATGCATTTCAATCACAGTATAGAATGAGCCAAATAATTCACCAGAAGAGCTAAGTGATCAAAGGAAAAGATTAATTGGAGGTTTAGGGCAAGTTTGGGAACATATGATAGCACTTAGCTAATTGATGTGAGAGAGAAATAGACAAATGTCCCCTTAATGTGTAGACCTGCCTTGTAAAATGACACTTAGCTAATGATACACTTTTTTTATATGTTTATTTCACTATAATGAACCTCTTAAAACCGATTTAATAATCAAAACATGTTCGATTAATTGCATTGCTAATAATAAAAAATAGCAGTAGTTTTAGGATTAAAGCTATGTTGTTGTTGTTGTTCTTGTTGTAATCAAACACCTTCAAAATACCACAATGCACCCTTTGTCAATAATCCATGGTTTGATGTGGAACTTTTACGAAGTATGACTACGAACAGTGAATGTTGCGCAACGATTAAATGTACATGCATGAACTACTTGATATTCATTAGATACTACAAATGGCAACAAATTACATGATGATACGCTTTTATATCGTTTATATTGTTCCAAAATTATTGCAATTGTTTCTTCAAATATATGATATACAAAAAAGTTTTTCAAGGAAAATTGCGTGTAACACAAGACAACTTACATTATGCACTCTGCTGTCATTCATATTTCATATTGTTATGAAAATATTATAATTATTTCTACAAATGTAGATATCAAAAGGTTTGAAGGAAAATTGTGAATGTCAGAAGAAAACTTATATTTATAAACTTTATTGCTATCATTTTTATTGTTTCAAAATTTTGTAATTATGTCTACAAATATAGATATCAAAATTATATTGATGAAAATCAAGTGTATTGCTAGACACTTTACATTTTATTTTCGTATAAATAATGCACAATTATTCAAAGAGATCAAACATCTTTGTGGTAATTACTATTTTCATTTTCAAGTAATGAGTAATTCATCGATAGCTTAGATATATGATAATATATGCTCATAAAGTCATAACTCATAGGGTATGTATAATGTATTTGAACTCTGTTAATGTTTGTGTTTAGTGGGCCAAGAGATGTCCACAACACTAGAGAGCTTCCAACCTAAAACCAATTGGTGATAGGTGGATGGGCTCCCTAGGTTATAAACAACTCAAGGCTTTATCATTTGATCAATGTGGGACAAAGTCCCTTTGTATATCTCAACAAACTCGGATGCACAAGGAGGGGTTTTGTTTTTTTGACAATGCTCAACGAGGGTTGATATCATTGAATTGCTAGTTGCTAGACTTGCTACACTTTCTTTTCGTTTGATTTTCTATACTTGGAGTTCGCTACGTGGTTAATTATACTCTACTCCCAATTTTGGTTATTTGACTCCAGTAAAGGCAGTTATGCTCAAGTTGTGTTGCCAACCAAAATGGGTGGACATTCTTTTTGAGTCTCTGTAAAGATTGAATTTGTATTTTGAATAAACACTAGCTAATAGTTTTTGTTTATGAACTGCAGTTGTCTAGATATTCAGGCTCGAAAATTCCAATAACAGCTCTGCCTTCTTAATTCCATGCAAGATGCAAATTTGTTGGCTTCACTATGAGAGATATTCTAATTAATTTAATTGACTATTCCTCAGAGTCCAGATACTCATGCATGCACTACAGCTTATTCTATTGTGGATTCTGACTATACCAAGATAACCAACGTTCGCCCTTTTCCATAACTTCTTTATCCAAAGTGATCTGAAGAACTCATATATGTTCTGATTTTCAGAATGTGTATTCTGATTTTTTATTGGAAAAAAATTTGTGTAACCGTTTCATATATAAGACTGTGTATTAATGACCGATCGACTACACAATAATGAACCCTCGACAACACAATAATGACCCCCCTTATCGAGTCTTATGTAATAATCTTTTTTATTTATGTTTATTATTTGAAAAAATAAATAGAGTTTTTTTTTCCAGAACAATGAGCCTACTAGCTATATCCAAAGTATTGAAATTGAGGTCTCAAAATTAGCTACTCCGTAATTAACAAGCACTTAATAACGGATAATAAGCTATAGGCAAGGGATAATCAAGGAGAACTATTGAACTATGAACTACATACTATATATAGAATTAAACCTTGGCACGTGATAGCGTTTTTAGCAATTATCTTTACACTAGAAACTACTCTTCATAGAGAGGATTTGAGAATCAGAAACATGTTGTTGAGTCTGATTTAAAGAATGTAATAGTTGGGGTTTCGGAAGAAAGTCAGTACCCTTAAAATCTATGTTTCAGTGAAATGAATTAGGTTTTCTTCATTTGTTGAATAGTGGTTTTTTCCAACACAAGTGAGGGAAGTCAATAATTGAAATCGATAAATTAGCAAGGAGAGGAACACAGAAGTGAGGGGACTTCATCCTATGAATGTATGTAGGACATTAATTTGTGGGTCTTTCTATTGTAATGTGTATTATATTTTTAAGCGTGTATTGTGTAAATTACGGAGTAGTAGGTACGTATAGTATTTACCGTATTGTTATGCAATCGCACTGCTGCTAGCCGCACTAATGGATTCCAAATTTCCGACTAAAGCGAAACCACGTACAAAAAGGTGTCGTTTATTCTTTGGGGATGGCCCTCTTATCCCAAAGTTAAACCGTCTAAGGGCACATTGAAGTACATTTCTATTCTGCAAATTAAAGGTGCAATTAGTTGACGCTGAATAAGTAGCAACAACAAGAATAATAACAACCTAGTGTAATCTAATCTTAAATTAGGTATTGAGTAAGTCTGATTTACGCAGCTTCTTACGAAGGAGCCTGTTTTCAAGATGACCCCCTCAACGAACCTGCCGTACGGAAATATCTTGCATAGCCAACTCAAAAAGTATATAAATTTAATCAGAAAAGTCAATAAAAGAACGTAAAAAGCGCAAATAAGAAACACGTACAACAAGAGTATCGGAAAACATATAAACACTCTGCTACGCATATTATCCTACAAAGTAAGAAAGAAAATAAGCGCGAACACAAAGTAGAACACAAACAATAAGCGAAAAGGGGAAAAACTATAGTCAAGTTGTCATAAACCAACAGAGAACCGTTTTTTTTTTTATATATATATATCCAACGTTCTACTAGAAATAAGTATTTCATGGGTGTGCCAGCAATCCAGCACTTGCTAGCTAGTTGCCTTGTAAGTGCTGTTTCGTCTGCAAACAAATAATCAAAGACGGGTAACCAACTACTGATGAAATTGGGGTCGTAGTGTGAATGGCGAACTTTAAGCATGGAAATAGACTCAAAACTCATAATTGTCGATTTGTCGATTACAGTTTGATTGAAGATAGGGAAGTTAATTGATCTTAGAGATGCATATACTTGTACAATGACAAGTAAATGGGATATTAATCTGAAATATGAAAACGTAAATGAGATCAGACTATAATAATGGCTCAAACCAAACACCTCTTAAACAGACAACAATTAAACAAAATAAACTAAGATCCACAATTCGTTGGTAATTCAAACTCCAAAAGCAGCATGGTAATTGTGATTGCAATTTTGCAATGAACCTAATCGGCTAAATAGAATGGAACAGAATTGTTAGGTCGGACTGCATTATATTAAACTAAACTACGGCAAATTAAACTACATTGGACTCAAAGAGTTAAACCTGAGACGATGATGAGTTCATAACCTTAGACAAGCCATTCAGTTGGGAGAGATGACCAAGTAACCATGGTAACTATACATAGAGAAAAGAACATAAGCATAAAAGGTGCAATCGGGATTAAATTTGGAAGTACTGCCTAAATGGAATGATGTGATGATCTCAAAAAGCATCTAACAATGTTAAAAAAAACACCATCAATGAGTACCAAGATAGTTGAGTGCACTTCATTCCATTTACTCAAAAAAAGGCCCTACTACCATAGAATACCCTTGGGCCATCCTTCTTATTGTGCTCCACTTCCATTTTGCTATTCGTTTCATCAATTTGAATTGGATGGCTCTGACCCTTTTCATCTCGGTTCGGATCAAGGTCCATTGGTAGCTTCATTTTTGACAAGGACTCAGTAAATTGCTGCATGCTCTTCATGTACATATCCACAATTTGCTGCTGCATTGCTGCTTGCTCCGCTTCAACATCCACACTCCCTACCGGACCAATAAACACCGGTCTCATATCGCCGAACCCCGGTTTATGTTCAACTCCATTCCTCTCCTCCCCATGACCTCCACCTCCAAGATCATCACCCACATTGCCCTGTTCCCTCTCTGCTTCGGGTCGGCTCTTCACGTCGGTTGAACTTGACTCACCCGTGTTCCTATCATCACTAATGCAGGTAGTTGTGGAGCTCAAAGTCTCAGAGTTCTGCTTACTCCCACTAGGGGAGCTGTTGTTTTCCTCCAAGGAAGTTCCCATCATTTCATAATCAACATCCCCTCTTTGCAAGAGCTGAAGAAATGAACCATGATGAGAACCCACAGAAGAAGAACTGGAATTCAAAGTGAAATATTGGGAAATTATCATTTTATCTTCTGTGGCTGCATTTATATCCGGGAATTCCACTCTTGCATACTCATTAGGGTCTAACAAAACTACTTCTGAGGCAATCGATGAGCTACCAGAGAAGCTAGGAAAAGGGTTAACAGAAGAATTCAGGGGGAAAGCAAGGGAGTTTGAAGTGAGGGAGAAGCTCAGTTGAACAGTTCCAGCTGGAGAATGCAAAAGATCAGTGGAAGAAAGACTAAAGTTTTGGCTACTAATTTTACCTCCTTGGCTAGAAATGAGGGAAATAGGGACCAAAGCAAAGCCTAGTAGCTGATCTTCTAATAAGTGTTTAGCCCTACTTAGCATCCAAATCTCACATTTCAGCACGGCCTCGGATTGGTTGACTTTGATCTCCAATTTCTCATTGAAGTCAGGGTTCTTCCCACCTCCAACAGCGACCCGAGTAGAGATTGTTTCATCAGGGTTGTAGGTTAGTGAGAATTTTGCATACACATCTTGGTTGTTATAGATACATATGTTGTGGATATTCCTAGCATGGTGGACAAATATGTCCAGGTTTGCAGAAAACTCGACGTTGGCTTCAGAATCATAGCAGAATCTCGATGCTTGATTTGTTGATGCCATGATCAGAAGCAAAAGAGAATTCCCTGAAGAAACTATCAGATGTACAATGATGACTACATATAGCTCCTGCTACATATATTTTGTGAGATCAAAACAAATAAATATGGAGAACTATGAAATCAGAAAGGTGGAAACTTTGTAGGAAATGTGACAGCAAATACAAGTACAAACAACAAAGTAAAAACAAGCCAACAACTGCTGACTGGTGGTGATCAAGAAACTATTATTGACAAAACAGAAAGAAGCAGTGAAGTCTCTGAAGACATGGAAAGTTCAACGTCAAGTAAACTCAAGCTAAACAGACAAAGAGAAAAGGCTCAGATGGTGAAGAAAGCTAACTGAGAAAGAAATGATATTGGGTGAAGAGAGTAGGTGGAATTGGAGAATTTGAATGCAAGAGAATGATGATGTAAGAGCAAAAGAATTCCTTTCTCATACCTTTTTGCACTTTGATCATCAATGCTTACATATTATCTTGTGTTTTCTAGCTAAATAATTTTCTTTCGGTTGTTGATAGACAGTGATACTTGGAGAAGTGAAAGAGTGGAATAGAGAAGGGTGTGTGGCTTTGCTTGATATTGCAGCTTCCACTCCTAGCAATTGATGTGGTCTTCCTCCACTAGCAAATGAAATGGCGTAAGGCCCCACCTGTTGGCCCCGCCAGTTTGATTATCAGACTTTCACAGTGTGATCTCATGCTCCCTGCCGCCTCAGTTGCTTAAGAGCTCTCCTATGCTTCAGGGCAAGGAAAGTTTCTGTCAGTCTGTCACTTCTTGATCAACCAAAGCAGACAGAAAGGACAAACGAAAAGAGGTAAGTTGTGAAGGACGAAATATCAGAAAGATCAAAGAAGACTGTATCTTCTCAGCGCAAGTAGTATCAGTTTGGTAGGATGATTGAAAGCAGATAAAGACATGGAGAAAAAATATATACAGTAGACTAACAATTTGTTGGTTCAAGAGATCACTTACATGAACAAATCCAAAGAATTCACACAGCCGAATTCACAATGGAAATTGGAATATCTTTCTTGAATAAGTCCCAAGCCAGATAGTCAGACAATAAACTAAGGTATCTACTTGTTATTAGAGATAACTAATTAGACAAGTACCAGTCGGCTACATCTTATTTTTACAAAGCAGAGCTAAACACGGAGATAGATCCTGTACAACGGGTGGTAGTGAAACACGAGGATGTTGGCTTGCGTTAAAACATTATGCACAACAGCCCTTCAATCACTGCCTACCCAACCTAACTAAATGCTGTTGATGCTTAGCAGCGGCCGCCTTATCAGCAGCTTCACGCTTCAGAGCTCTCTTTGCACGGCGCCCCACTAAGTCCTTCCCAACCTCTTTGTTCGTGGGTTCGTGCGATGAGCTCGCATCAGAATCTTTATCCACTTCTTTCTTCTTCCGTTGGCGAGAAGAGCCAGCACCTGATTCACCAGAACTTGACCTAGTCGCTGGCCTTGCCTCTTGGCGACCTGCCCTAATATATCCATTATCTCCCCACCTCCTGTTACCTATGCGCAGACTTGTTGAACCATTAAAGTAAACATCATCGAGATCATCTTCTTCCTCCTCATACTCATACTGGTATTGATATTGATAGTAGAATATATCATCTAGGTCATCATCATAGGTGTCATGAGGCTCCACAACCAAAGGAGTGAACCATGTAGCTCGCACAAGCAAGCACACACTCTCCTCGAGTAAGTAGTCATGGAGGCTGCAAGGTCAAGACCAGTACCATGTTAAGTGACTTCACAAATAGCATCATCTCTACCTATACCCTGATAGAATAACATATGCAACTTCAACACAAGCCAACACCCAAAACATGGCATACTTGCATTCCCAGACTGGATATTGACACACACCAGCAACAAGGAAAAAGGATTGAGCAAACAAGAAACAAGAGACAATTGGAAAAGAACAAGTGATGACAACTCTTTAAAAGAGCAGAAAAGTAAACAAGATAGAGTTCCAAAAGATACCTTCCATCAAGTGAACGATGAAGGCTGAGAGTTTCAAATGGATGCTTGCACTGCGGGCATTTTGGATGTTCATGATACGTTGCCCATTGCAAAATGCAATTCACACTGTTCACCAAAAATATTTTAGTTAACCTTTGGACCCATCATATAAACTAGAGTACAAAAAAGTTAAAGAGTATGACCTATCTTAACAGTAAAAAATGAAAAGAAGAAAGTCAATCATAGTGTTGTCCTCGAGGGTTCATGAGTGACCAGCACCAACATCCCTGAGGACCATGGCTATAGGACAAGACAGATTCAGTCATCAACTACGCTTATAGCAAGTAACAAAATCTACTCAGAGTGGATATCTGAATGATTTAATGCATTTGAGACTTCCTTTTTATTAACCATGCAACTTCCGCACAAATCAAGAGGATATATGTTTCAAGACGATAGCATAATGATAAAATGATATCAGCCGTAAATAACCAATTACTACGCTTGTAACTATACAAAAACTATTCAGACTGAATATCTCAATGATATAATGCATTTGAGACTTCCTTTTTATTAACCATGCAACGTTGGCACAAGTCAAGAGGATAGATGTTTTCAAGACAATAGTATGAATTCATTTCATCCACAAAACTGGAACCAGATAAAAAAGAGATGCACCCACTATCCTCTTTGTAAGCATGTAGATATCTATAACATACAAGCCCAAACTATGAAATCTAATCAAATGACTGCTCCCACAAATTAGGTAACATCATGCGGGGAAGTACTCACAATATTCAAGCGACTATAAGACAGAACATGCTCTTTAAATCTGGCAGGAAACACAAATGGCTCAAAGTTAAGCACAAATGGCTCAAAGTTATCATAAGAGGTATAAATGCATCCAGATAACATACATAGACCTGATACAGCTGCCTACAAAACAATGAAGTGTCTTGAAAAAAATGGAGAAAGGAGAGACAAACCAGTAAGCATGCTCGCAACCTTTTACAAGGGCGGTCTCTTTAAGCTCAATCTCATCCAAACAGATGGCACAAGTACCTTCATGTATCACTGCTGAGCTATTACCAATTTCACTCCCTTCCTCGATCTCCTCCTCAACCACCTCTACCTCCACACCCTTCAATTTACCCTGTTGATCAAAAAAACTAACAAATCAAATCCCAGATAAACATACATATCCAGTTATCCACACACAAACAAAACCCGTCTGCATTTATCTCAAACCAACCACCATCAAACAACTTAATTCATCAAACAAGAAACCCTAATCTGAAAGTCACCTAGAGAGCTTAGCTCCTGTAAAGGATAATACCTCAATCCAAACCCTTGTTCATTCTACAACAATTAACCTCACCAAAGCCTAAATCAAAAAATCCCTTCAACAGAAAACCTCAATAAATAATGACCCAATCCTAAAAACCACAGCAAATAGTAACCTACTGACATGAATCATATCCATAAAAGTGATCCATATAGACAAAAGAAATCACAATAAACCACATTTCATTTCCATGATTGATACATCTCTCACATACCACTCTCAAGCAATTATTTCAACTTAAATCCAAAAATAAATGACCCAAAAGGGCCAAAAGCCCAAAAGCAAATCACAATAAATACCAACCAAAAAATAACAATCCTACAAATACCCAAGAAAATCAACAATTAGTACCACAAAGGCACAAATGCTATCATTTCAACACAAAATCAAAATCTAACAAATACCCTGATGGTGAAACCCAATAAAAACAACAATTAACTAACAAAAATCACCAAATTAACCAATCATTTCACCAACAAATCAAATTCTAACAAACACCCAGATGGCAAAACCCAACAAAATCAACAAATAGTACCACAATGCCAAAATCAATCTATCATTTCACCACAAAATCAAAATCTAACAAACATCCAGATGGAAAAACCACATAAAATCAACCAAAAATCAAATAAATCCCAAATTCACAATAAAATCAAATTCTAACAAATACCCAGATGGCAAAACGCAATAAAATTAACAATTAGTGCCACAAATGCTATCATTTCCACACAAAATCAAAATCTAACAAACACCCACATGGAAAAACCACATAAAATCAACCAAAAATCAAATAAATCCCAAAATACACCACAAAATCAAATTCTAACAAATACCCAGATTGCAAAACCAATCAAATACCCAAGATCTACATTAAAACAATCAAAAAGATCAAATCTTTCACAAATGGCAACACAACACAATACAATAAACTATAATATGATATAGATAAAAAAAAAAAAAAACCTGATCTGGGACAGACAAAAGGCTAAGATCGTTGATAAGGTTGTCAA
>ONZK01001657.1:0-14555 GCA_900322385.1 Pharnaceum exiguum | reverse complement strand
GAAAAAATGTTTAAATATTAATAAAATATTGATAAAATAATATTTTTATCGAACAAAACAAAATGTGCAAACCCGTTGGGTCAAACCCGACCCGACCGGAACCTGACCCGAAAAGTATAAACCGAAAATGACCGAACCCGAAAATAAACCGACCCGAAACGATCGAACCCGAAACCCGACCGACCGACCCGATTGCCAGGTCTAGAGACAATGGATCAACAGAACATCAATAGCTCATGAACCAATCATTTCACATTCATAAGATTTCAAAGACATTCCTATTTTCTATTTAAATGAGACAATGTACATACCTCTATGCGGATGGTCGGGAAACCCAGCTGGAGCAGAAACTAATACACAATCAAAGAAAGAAGTTTAAATTGATTAGTAATGCCAAAAAAAACATCGTTCTTCTCCTCAATCATATAGCCAAACGGGGGAAAACAGTGGCTTTCTCAAGAATATAATGTATAAAATCCAAAAAAAAGAAAAAAGAAAAGAAGAGCATATTTGATATTTAACTTGATACCCACCAGAAAATTCATCCAACACAAGGAAAGGATCAAAGTATTTAAGTTCAAACCTGCATAAAAAATCTCCAATAAGTGAAAGTGTGAAACCGATATATAATTTCAAGTTTTTAATGAATCATATTGATCATATAAGTACGTGCATTGTGTTTGATATACTCGATCGACCATGCGCTACGTAATACGAGTAACTAATACAGTCTGATTTAAAAAAAAACTAATAGTCGTCTATGCAACAACAAACAAAGTCTCTTAGGAGTCATGATATATGATCAAAGAAAAGTAATTATGAAGTCTGCTCCAGCCAAGTAATAAACTATATGACTAAGTTACTGGCTAGTTAACAGTAACAAACTCTCTTATGAGACTTATGACATATATGATCGAAGAGGAGGAGAAAATATCGGTAATTGTAAAATTGAAGTAAATTACCGGCCAATGCTTCTCCTAACAACAGCACCAACACCTTCACGTTGAGGCCTAGCTTGGAATTTTCTTGCAATAGGGCGTGGTTCATTGACAAGGGCATTAGACAACTCTGTATCAGTCATTTTGTATGGTTTTTCTTATTTTGGGATTCCTAGAATGAATGTGGATATGAAAATAGTAATGTTCTGAAGTGCCTTTATATAGAGAGGAATTAGAGTTCGTTAGTAGCAGTACGAGTAGTTTATTTGTAAGTCAAAGCGAGGGAAACAGCGGCCAGTGGGTCCAGCTCATCCAGGGAGCTTCCTTGCCTCCCTGGGAACTTCTTTTAGCCTTTTAAATAGCTAGTTCTTATTGTGATTGCGTCACCACGGCGTGATTGTGATGCATCTATGACATGGAGTATCAACCTCTGCATAGATACAAGTCTTGTGCTCTCTTTTTGGCAGTCTACTTTCTAGTTCATACTTGGTGGCATTTGGCTTCAATTCAATATATTGGCCTTGCGCTCTCTTTTTGGCTATGTCTGTTGATACAATAAGCAGTAACTACTACTTAGCCCGAACCCCGGCCATGTCGGTTTATATCCACCAAGTATTTGGTACAACGGATGAATTTATAACTAATAATAAAACGACCGACTAATATAGCATTAAAAACGTGACTAATAATATATGATGTAATACTAGTCATAAATTCACCTGGCGTACCTAAGAATTGGAGGTTTATATGAGCCTAATTGTCTAATTTGTTTTTTTTTTGTAATATCATCATTTCAGTAATAATAATAGTTGTAACGATGGAACGTAACCATCAAAATAAGAGTCACCGTACCTCATCTGTATCCATCAATTTGATTTTCAAAATGAATAATGGATGTTTCGGCTCAAGTCGTTTTATTTTATCGATTAAAAAGTTGAAAAATCATTGGTTGAATCTCAAATCGTAGGCCTCTCAGTTAAAAAATCTCAGATAAGAATATAAGATAGCTCAATCACCTATATACGTCTTCCACGAGAAAATGTACTGTCAATGTGTCATCGATGTTGAAATGTTAAAGTTGTTAAAGTTATTTTCTTCTTTATGACTATTCAATGAACTACATTTGCAAAGTAATGCTACTCCATATGACTTGGGGAAGAAAGGGAGAAGAATCGATGTTACTGTAGGTCTGTAGCAATGAGTAAGAGTCTGAGAAAGATCCATCCGTCTATAACAAACTATGGGAAATGTTAGTTCTATAAGAAAACAGTGGTCATGTCACAGTCTCAAGAATGCAAGTGTTTTTTTTTTCTAGCTACTTGATGTTCCACTTTAATTGATGTAGCTTGTGTTAGTCAATTCAGCTCGGGGTCTCTCGAAATGTAACTAGATTCTATTCATTTTAACTTCTTTCAATTTGATTTTAATTTTAATGCAACCCTCTTATACGAAGGTCACGGTACGTAAGAAGCTAAGATGGACAAATTGAGCCGTAATTGGCAAATTGAGCCTTATATATCTTCTAATGAGAATGTCATCATCAAACGATTAAGGATGACACATTCTTTATATCTACTACAGTACTACTACATCTAGAATAGTGAGTTAAAATGGATAATTAATGCTGACGATGCACCTATGTGATTTTGTTGATTACCAACTTGCACTTTATGGGGTATGTAGTCTTTATAATTGTGGGCACGGAATGTTAAAGCTCAATGTCATTTGACGTCACTCCAGCAAAAGCATGACGTCCGATGACTGTTAGGCTGGAACTAGTCATGAGTCGACTCATGAAACTTTCATGAGAGTCAAATACTGTACTCGTTTTACACTGTATGTACGTAGTAGGCTAGTAGCTAGCTAACTTAATCTTAAGAATAATTTATTAGTTCATACACTCTAAAGGAACCTTCTTTGTAAAAACTCCCAAGCAGAGTTTTGCAGCTACTACGTGTGGACTAATCGATTGTTGTTTGACAAATAAATCACATCACACGTCTTATGCTCATCATCTAGCTAATTAGACTAATCAATCACTGATCATGAGTTCATGATAAGCTCAGCGTAATTTTCTTGACTAAACGGAGTTCCGGAATCGATTGGATATCCAGGTATGTATGCCTCCTGCAATTAGTACGTAAACAGCATATGTTATAAAACTTCGATAAATGGGAGATTGAAACCAAAGTGAACAACTGGCTACAAAAAACTTACTATCTGTTAACTAATGAACAGACACATTAATTACTAAACGTATGGCTAACTCATTTAGCAACTGCCCTCAGCAAGATCTACAAATCAGTAGCAAAAACCATAAAAAAATATTAATAAACAAGCCCAGCTTCGGATTTGGGCATTGATGCTTAGGCTTAGCGTCTACATGATGTAGTATAAACGCTGGCCCATCGTACAAAACCCAATCCGATGCTAGGAAGTAGGAACAAAAAAGAAAAATAATAATAAAAATCCGACGCTGGTCAGCATCGGCTAAGTTGGCCGACGTGCCCAACGTCAGATGACAAAGCCCAAACTCTGTGGAAGTGTAGAACTTATAAAACTTAGCGTGAACAATAGTTAATTAGTACTAATAATGTTAGCATACTATCAGACTATCAGTAATGAAGAGGAGAATATATGAAACGGTTCACCCAATTTTTGGGCTTGAGTATATATGCATCAATATCTCAACCGGGAATTAAATAATGTAATGTAAAACAAAACTCCCAATAATCATGCGATCATTTGCTACGTTGCCTACGTACTTGCAAAATGTACATAATGATCATTTTCTACATGTTGTGAATTTAAAGAAGGCGAAGGCGACGAAGGATTAAGGTGAAGCAGCGAGAGAAGACGAAGCGTATACGAGGGTAAGCTCTTGAAGCATATGTAGACGTTTGTCGATAACCATCTTCAATTTGTTCCATGAATAAGGTGAAGCTACGGATTGGAGGGATGTATAACGTAAGTGGCACGGCAGAG
This sequence comes from Pharnaceum exiguum, assembly GCA_900322385.1. Classification (NCBI taxonomy): domain Eukaryota; kingdom Viridiplantae; phylum Streptophyta; class Magnoliopsida; order Caryophyllales; family Molluginaceae; genus Pharnaceum; species Pharnaceum exiguum. Next base: position 10,632 of record ONZK01001657.1, on the reverse strand, counting down.
AATCCCACTACGAAGAACAACTCCAACATTATTCTATGTGTATATTCTCTTTGTAAATATGATCAATTGGGATATATCAATATATGTTGTGAAAAAATGTTGTATCGTAGGGCAAGGCTAGCTAGCAGCTTTGTGTACGTGAGTGTATATCTACAGCTTTTTTGAATGTGTATGCATAAGAATTCCTCCTCGGCCTCCTCCTCCCGGATGATGACAATAATATGAATATATGTTCTGAAATCTTGATGATATTTGTTTTGTAGATAATATAAATACGTGACAAATTCGCTTTTTGGCAGCCAGTGGAATGTATTGTTTTGTCGGGAGAATTATTGGCAATTTGAATAGGTGGTTTAGGAAGGGTGGGGAAATTTGAGAAGGGATATGTTTGCCTTCTGGAGTTTTTTCTTGTAAGTTTGTGTTTGGGTGTGATTTCTCCACTTTTGCTCCTTTAAATAATAACTCTTCTTTTTCGGATCTTGAGCAGTTGGGAGACGGTTAAAATTAAAACTGAACTAAACTGGAAAAAATTTAAATGTAGCACTACAAACGAACAAAAGACGGCCTTATTTATGCAGTGGGGAGGTAGGATTTGGGAGAGGGGGGACTCTTGTATTGGGGTTAACCGGAATAGAAATAGTTTACTGTCGTTCTATACAATTCATTTCCAAGTGTAGTGTATTTTAGAGATGAAAAGACATTGAAATAGTACTACGCAGAAAGCTTCAAAGTTCAAATTCAACCCTATCTACAGCACAAGGGCCAGGTTCCTTGATTGGAAAAAGTTGATTTGATATGCGCTTGTGAAACTTTCTTATGAAAAGCACAGTTGCGAGTTCGTGCTCTCCAAAACTCCAAAATTATAATATAATGTAGAAAAGACTGAGAAATGCTACTTGATCATTCCCTTAAAATTGACTAATTATGCAATGAAATTGCAGGCGGCACGAATTGAACTCTCCTCATCACCGCCAGCAACTGATTTGCAACATCTTGCCTGAGATGAAATATTACAGATTACACAAGCAAAACAAGCAATTACAGACAAATTAAAAACTTGATGAAAATGGCTACCAGATTGAACCATAAACCACTTTTTCTGAGTTAGCAAAGATGCGGACAATTATTGACACTACATCAAGAGCATTTCTCCTCTGTGGTAAACTTTCAGAGGCTAAGCGCTTAAGAAGTAAGAACCTCTTGGACGCAATGATGATCCTGGCTACTGGTAATCCGAACAAATGTCACATGAGTGGATAGTACAATACTACAATCTCAAGAGCAACTGAATGAATTGTAAGAGATAGAGACAACCACTGCTCTAGCATCACCGTCACATTCATCTAGAAGGTCTATTAAAGATGGCAATAACGCTTCCATTTCTCTGGAATTACCAGGCCGGGCTACTTCCAGAAACCTTAAAGATAGCATGTATGAGGATGCAAACTGCTCCTTCTGTCACGTTTTCGTTGGAACAGTGAAGCTGCGAGAGAGCAAATAGGAAAACCCACTATTTACTAACAGCGCAGCTGAATGGTGAAGACTGACTATGGGTATCACCGTATCACATTAGCGGACTGATTCAAAATTTACCAACATCAAAGCTGCAATTACAACCATAAAAGTTCTTGTTGTAGTATTGTGCTATCCGCTATTAACCATAAAAGTTCTTGTATTGCTCCCTTGCAATGTTTTTGGTACTGTTGCCTGTCATTTGTTCTCAACTGCAGGATCGCGGAAAGGAAGGATATTCTGAATACGAAAGCTTGTTTGTTTGCATTATGCACGTCCTTCGACGTAAAATCTAGTCCCCTTCATTCTCTCTTCCTTTGTTTTTCCTTCTCTGATTATATTACTGTAATATTTTGGGGGGGGTTTGTCTCAGTATTCCTCTAATTCTGTTTTTATGTTACAAGTTTATGCTAATAACAAAGCTTCTCATTTTCTCAGGCTCATGTTGTCAACATTATAAGAAGGGCTCGGTTACAAAGACCAGGAAAGAGCGATTCTGAGCATTTTGACATATCACGAGTCACGGCTGACTTGAACAGGGATTGAAGACTCTAGGCATAGGCATGCTTCATCAGTTACAAATAGATTTCATCCAAGAATACCTGAAAGAGGAAACAATTCTTTACTACTAGTCGATAGTAGTACTGTTGCTACTACGCTACTACCAACCAAATGGGTTCTCAATTTTTTTTTTTTTTGATAATATCAAGTTGTGCATGATGAATATCAAGTTCAAATAGGATAATATCAAGTTTAGATGTAAGAATATCAAGTTTTTAAGCTGTGAAAATCATCTCCTTAGTTATATATCAAGTCGTAAACCATATTCATTAAGTTCCAACATAACAATGCCTCTGCCTGAAAACCTTTTGACAAGACTAAAACAGATAAGCCAATATTGTCCTAGCAAGCCCAAAAAAACTCACGCCATCAAACATGATACGTTCTTGCCTCTGGGCGCATTGGCGACGGACAGGAGTAGGACTGAGGAATTACAATGAGTACGGTGGGTACTACATAAGTGAGCTCTGCAAAGGTGCCCTTGCCTTTATTTCATGGCTATACCTTCTCTAACTAGAAATGTCGAAGCAGAATTCCATGTTCTGCATTCAATGAATCAAAGATTCCGGTGTAGAAGTGACAACTTGTAAAAGCCGTTCCAAATAGCGTATCTCAAACCATTTTATAAGTAATGTTGGTGCCCTTACACAGTTGCAAATGTACATACACAGTAATCTGAAGACATTCATACTCTAAAATTGCATCCAAAGATGTTTTATCAACCCAATATAATGAGAATATCTTTGGTACATAGTATGACGTTTAACCTCCCTTACAGCACAAGATACACAGGCTGGGGAAGATATATTTGCCGCGTTCCAAGAATCTTACCAGGTCAGGACACCTCAAGCCCTGTCCTTGATCCAATGCTTTGGCATTGCTTGCGTCGACTAGCCTTAGAAATTGTGGTTCTTTGACTCCAAAATCCCAATACCTTCATGATCTTCACAATTCTGACAACGATTTTGAATGTTACTAGAAATTCACATAAATATATCACCAAAATACACATACTCCATACAATGTAGTGTAGAAATTAGAGACCATGCCAAGAAAGGAAAGACTCAAGGCAAGGGACCCTCTACATATGACAGACCAAGCAACCAAAAGACTTCTTAGTGTTGTCGAAAAGAACACCGCTCTAGTCAACTTCTTCGATTATTAATCAACATTATTTCAGGAGCAGTGTAGTGAGACTTGATTTGGTAAGGAATTTTGGTAGGTAATGACGGTAATGAAGAGGCGAATTTCTGTCAAAAGAAAAAAGATCTTGAAAAAGAGGAGGCTGCCTGCCACATTTTGCTAATCTGCCCCAAGTAAGAATGTTGACGCTCAACTTCACGCACCAGATGCATAGCCACAAGGCCCACAATGACAGATACAGTCTATTGCGTGTAGAGATTGATGTATGCAGAGAAGGGTTTGGAAACATTATTAATAGGATGTTTATTTTAATAAGTACCGAGTATGGAAGAAAACTGAGATTATTGTTGGCAGTTTGGTACAATACAGGACCTTATTAAAAGATCAGAGGATAGTACTACAGAGTTCCATGCAAAGGGGTCGTATTCTAAAGAGTTGAACACGTTCACACAGGGGGAATGACTAAAGGGGCTCCTATGGCATACGCTTCAGTAACTTGAAATGCTACTGCAACGACTGCCACCTCAGAGATATTGAAGGTGTCATGTAAGTTTCAGATCTGTCATCCATTATAGTACTCACCATAGATATGAATTCTACAAAAAAGGAAAAGAAGAAGAAGGGGGAATGAGATGGAAAATATCCAAACTTTATACCTTAAAATGGAATCCCACTCTTACAAATCCCACCATTAAATCTACTGTTTCTACGTGAACCTAACCAGGCTACAGCTTAATCATCCGATGAACTGAATTCCTTTGTCCTAGGACTAGGATGTTGAACTTCCCACCACCAACGGTCCAACCTCCCACACCCTCCCTCATATCAAAAGGCAGTTATCAGCAACATTAAAACATGGATTATATACAGCAGCTTACAAATGGCTGCCACCCCAGCATGATTCAGTAGAATGGCTGCCACCCCAGCATGATTCAGTAGAATGGCAGCCATGTTGTGTATGCTGGGGCTGCATGTACTCAACACACTGCAAACTCGACAAAGACTAGCTAGCTCTATTGTTTGTAATGATGATACTTGTTCTCTGTGAGGACAACACCAAGAAACTTCAGAGCATGTCTTCTTCCAGTGCCTTTACAGTCAGAAATGCTTAATGGAAGCAGAAAATGAAACTGAATGCAGGTCCAACTGATGTACTGAGACTGGAGACATGCTAGCAGAAGAATGAAGTATAGAAGATTCCAAAGAAAGGTTATCTTGCTAGTTTTGCTGCACTTGTAAACAATGTATGGCATGCTAGAAACCAAGCAGCGTGGGAGAGTAAACTCATCAGACCTGAAATACTTATTTGCCAGTTGTGATTTGTTATTAGAAGTAGAATCAATAGCTTAATCTTAAATGTTGAAAGAACCGAGCAAGGTGTTTGGCTTGAACACATTCTAATGTGAGAACTATTGGGCTTGGGAGAGCCCTTCCTAGAAGGGCACTTGTTATTATTCTCAACTTCCCTCAACTGAATTCAATCTCTTGCTTCAATCGTAAGGCCAAGTTACTATAACCCCTTATCCAATCCCTCAGCACAATGGAAGCAGATGAGTACAGCTTTTATGAATGGCCTCTCATTCCAAAAATAGAACTTTGGAAGGGAAGACGGAATTATCTTTCTTTTAAAGTATAACTACAGACTAGTACTCGAATTCAGCGACTGGACAACTCAGCAAGATGTGTCATCCAGCTCAGTAAAGATCAGTCCTTTGCAGGAAACAGATCTGTAGACTCAAGAAATATGTAAAATTTCTGATCTTATTACGTCTGTAAATCAATAGACAATCATACAAATTTTCATTCATAATGGTACGCAATTTGTAAGTCTAATTTAGTATTTTATCATGATCATAGAATTTATGTCGTCCTAAAATAACTCCCTTCATATCCAACCACCAAACGAAAACTGTTAATACCAAAAACCCTAATGGACAAACCCCAGTTGGTAATGTGTCCACATGATCATAGAAATTTATGTCGTTCTAAATAACTTTTCTTTTATGTTACTCATAGTGGTATATTAACTAATATCTTATATTCAATATCTTTACAAAATCACCAACAATAATCAAATCATAGATCTCCGTGCAAATAACTAAACTTCATACACTATCAGAATACATACTCCATTAATTTGTAAGTCTAATTTAGTATTTTATCATCCCACGCGAAACACGGGTTACCTATTTCTGTACAGGTATCATAAAATAAGGGTGAATACCTGATTGAAAATAAGGCAGATGGAAGAAACATGTGAAACTATTGTGCTACAGTTCAAAAGGATTTCTCCCTTGAGTTGTTGGCTGCTCCCAACCTCGCAAAAGACCTGTAGAAGCATACCATGCAAACATAAGATGCTACCAGCAGATGCAACAACAACAACCCAGCCAGTGTCATCCCCATTCCATGGGGTTTTGGGGGGTCAACATGCTACCAGCAGATACCTTTTAAATATAGAGGTGAAGCACACATCTTAAAAAGTGACTAAGTTGGGATCAAGCTACACCAACACAACATGTAGTCAAGCATCATATTTAGATCTCTTTTCAGAAGTCACTAACACCAACTAGAGTGCAAAGCAATGAATAATTAACATTGAGCAACAACAATAACGTAGCTTTAACCCCAAAACTGATTGGAATTATTAAGATTTTCCATGTTACAAAAATGACAAACTTTGCCCTTATGGTAAATTTTAAGGTAAAGTAAGAAATACAAAATAATACTATTTTGGTTTTCCAACCCCAAACACCATATCCTGTTGGTAGTGTTCACTAAGTGATGAAGAAAGACAGCCTGCAAGAAACTCTAAGCTAAATGACACAAATGTCCACAGACTATCTTGGGCTGACTCATTTTATACCAAAAGAAAACAAAAAATACCAGAAAGAAAATGTTAAGCATCAGTCGTACTTATTGGAATTTCTCCCAAAGACATGTATATTGAATCATCTTCACAAAAGAGACCCTGCAAACACAAACAACAAACAATTAGCTGAAGCTTGCAAAGTTTGAGAACAGCAATTAAGACATATTTAAATCCAAAGCTTCTAATTGAGAGTTAAGACTAGGGACATGGGGAGCTAGTTGGGGACCAACCTAAGGCGAATCAAAAGCGACAAACAACAGAATTAAGAAACAAAGCTACACAACAACCAGTTACCAGCCAAATCCAACCATGCCCAAAGACTAAAGGTTAAAATTAAACAAAGCCTAGCCACTTTAAGATCAGCAAGCAACATGCCCATCTGTTCCGGAAGGACCTTAGAGCACAGAAAGATGTCAAAGCATCTCCAGCATAAAGTTTGACCTTTTGAGATACACTTTCCAAGCCTTTAAAAAATCTTAATTCAGTAGTCTATCCTATGCACTGAGATTCAACTATTTTTTTCCTTTCAATTCTATCCTCCATATATATATTGCTTACGCCTGGTATAACAATTTTTTTATCAGTCCTGAACCAAAAAGGAGCAGTAAACACATTTGACATCTCATTTGAGGATCAGCTAACAGAGAAAGATCAACTTCAATGATACCATGAATAAAAGCAGCAATAATCAGATAAATACCTCTCCCTGATGAAGGCCCATCTCATTGTTCAGAGGATTGATCTCGGGCTGAACTGAAGAACAGTTGGGGACATCATTACCAAGCAATTCTGTGATCATGAACCCATACCCGTCTTGACCATCTGGGTTTTGATTTGCAGTTTCAGAATGGTTCCCGAAGGTCTCCACAGTTGTAATTTCATTGCTTGCACTGGTAAAAGAACAATTTCATCTACATTCAGGAAAAAAAAAGTGCTGGAGCAGGGGGGTGGGGGAGAGAAGAAGAAAATCCGAAACTTACTAAAACAAAAAATACTTGGTCCCTCTGTGGTTGACATTTCAGGTGATATCATATTCCAATTGGTACCCTTGTGATTTACTAAACAACATTTTAGACTTTTCTTCTCACTACTACGTCCATCCAATAAATTACCAATATGACATTAGCTTTTAAATTTCCTCTTACACTCCATTTATTTCAAATTCAGCAGAACTAATAGAAGACATTGGTACAACTAGTCCTAATGACAAATTAATGGAAAATAGAAAGCCTTCAATTTCTTATTTCTTCTAAAAATTACGCTGAAACAATGTTTAGACTTTTCTTCACATGTTTACTACACATTAAAACTCATTAAAGAAGTGACCATTGAACTTAGCCTAGAATCACCAAGTAGAAAATAATGGTCTGGATTTCCTGAATTAGGTGACAGTTAGAACTCAGAAGAGGGAACAGGAATACTGAATGGGTAACTTACTTTGTTACTGAAGGATGCATCCCTTCACCTTCTTGCAAAGAAGGACCGTCTAGATCAATTATTTCGATAGCCTTTCTGGCAGCTCCACCGTCATTGTATCCACTAGATAAACTCTTGCTATTCATGGATAAGTTGATGACAGAGGGTGCATCTTCACTTGGAGCTGAAATAGAGGGATACTCGAATCCACGCATATCATGATTCTCATTTATATCAGAAGTTCCTATCAAATTGAGGTCGCAAATCTTAAATGAGCTTGAGAACAACTGCCTCTGCCCCTCTGGTCCAACTGCAGGTTCAACGCTTGTAATTGGTATGGCAACATCCGAGAAGCTCTCCTGATTGGGACACTCAGGAAAAGCACTAGGAGCAGCAGCTTTGTTCTCTGACATAGACTGCTTTTCACTTCGATCAGAAAGCTGCAAGCACTCATCATCCTGAGAAAAGGACATTGATCGTTTAGCTTTCTTGGATCCCTCCCCAACATTTTCCTCCTCAAAACCTCGCTTTTCACCTCTACCTTCAGTAATAGATTCGCACCGCTCAAGCTCAGAGAGCCCCCTAGAATTATGGTCATAAGAAAATTGTGGATCAGTGAAAGAGATAGCTTCTGCAGTGTTTTTCTGATCAACTGCATAAGCGGGCTCTAAGGATATGGCATTCCCAAAAGTGTCGTCAGATTGAACTCCTGTAACATTATTTGGAGAAAGAATCTCATTTGAAGATGGAGTAACCACTGATCTATTCATATAACTATCTTTTACACCGCCACAAAAATCAGAGGGGTCCTCACTCTTACTGTGCTCTTTGCTCACTGAAAGCGGATCACTCTCATTCTTCTCTTCATTCGGAAGAAGTACTAGCTCATTTTGGAAAGACTCATTCTCCATCTTAACCTCGCTAGTGCTATCTATAGTCTGCACGCATTCAGAATTCATATCATCGGAACGTTTAGGAAGCTCTTTATCATCTTTGCCTGCTGATGAAGCAACAGTCTTTGAATCTACATCAACATGGGAATCAGACTTTCTAATATCATCTTCCACCTGACTTGATCGATCGTGGTTAGTCGCCGATTCATTAGAGCGATTATCATGAACATCTTGACCAACATCCTTTGATGTGTTCTTGTCATCAATCTCCATAGCAGTCACTCTCTCAGACGAAGACCCCTCTCGTCCATTTTCTTGGCCCAAGTCAGCGTTGTAATTCCTAGACGGCCCATTCCTCCTTTCCCTTTCCCTTGAAGAACTCCTAGACAAAATTTGATCATCCTCGTTTCGGAACTTTCTACTACCCGAATTTGTTAATTCTCTCTCTTGTGAACTACGAACACCCTGGGATTCCACAGAACTATTTCTAAAAGCCCCATTCTGGCCTTTACCAGGGAGCACATCAGAAGACAGTAATCCATGTGAAACCAAATAATCAACAGCGAGTTTGCCCGCCTCTATGAAGATATCACCTCTACGAGCTGGCCGAGGAGATGGCTGACGGTGAGATGACGATTGATACGGTCTTTGGTATCCACCACGCCCATACCCACGATTATAATTCCGATACTCGCGATATTCAGAATTATAGAGGCCTACTCCAGATGCATTAGACCTGCATCAATTCACAACATTTAGCTTATATTATCCGAAGCAAATTACAAACCTCCTCTCCTCCCAGGCTCCCACTTCCATAGCAAAACAAAGTCCCCTCTCATTTTCCTTTTCCTTCTTCTTAACATTGTTATCTCAATTAAGTCCACAACAATATCCACAGACCAAGAGACAAACAATCAAGAAACTTGTGTACAATTCCCTCTTTCAGCAATTTATCACCCAAAATCAATTAAAACTTCAAACTTTAGACCCAAAAAAAAAGGAACATACAAAAGACAATCAAATACAGGTAGCTACTAACTAACTGGCAAAAACACCTCACTCTGATCCAAAATGTTTGCAAGATTCAATATTTTCACTTGATCAACAGCATAAACATTTCTTCATATCACATGTACAAACAAAGTGCCAAAAAAAAAAAGCCAACACATAATAACAACACAAACAAGGAAAAGAAGAAAAACCCATCAAAAAAAAGCAAGAAAATGAAAAATTAACAAATACCCAGAAGATCATTTGCAGTATAAACATCAAAAAACAACATAAACAATCCAAAAATAAGCAAATTTAAAGATTACCCACAAAAGTATAAGATGCAAAAGGGACAAAGAAAATAATACCTCATCTTTATTGTATGCTTCAATTTTTGTCTGTCAAGTTACTATCTTTTTCCCATCAAAGGTGCCACCTTTTTATCACTGCAAATATCAGAAAATTAAAAGAAAAAATACCCAAGTTGTTGTCTTGTTGGCAGTGAGATTATTTCTTTCCTCAACAGCTGAGTTTATAATCTTTATTTGTTTTGGTAAGAAAGAATTTTGCTAAGTGGGTAAGTGAGAAAGATTAAATCTTTTTTTTCATTCTTTGTAAATTTTTGTTATGTTTGTTTTTTATTTATTTGTTGGATTGATCTGAGAAAGCTTAGGGTTCATTTCATTTCACCTATGGATGGCCAAAGTAAGGAAACCTCATAATCCCCATTTTCGTTTTCTTTCATTTCATTTTTCTTTTTCCTTTTTTTTCTAAAAGGAAGATACTTAAATGATTATTTAAATTTTTTTATTTTTGGGTGGGGCGATGTTGGAACTTGGACTTGGGCAATGGTAGCGAGAAAATCTTTAAAATAATAAAATAGGATAGAAATAGACCATAAGCATTAAGCGTACCTAACTTTATGTATGCCCACAACTCCACAAGGCCACAATGAAAATGAAAACTGAAATTGTGACTTTGGCCAAACAAAGAAGACAAAATTGTTGGGAATAATCCCTATTTGGGGCGATTTTCTCGAAATAATCCCTTCTTGGGAAATAGCTGGGAATAATCCCTACTTGGTCACATGTGTCCGACAGTGGTCCTACATTGACAGCGTTAAAAAATAAATACAAACCGTTAACTTTTTTCGTACAATACCGTATAAATATACAATATACATACAAAATGAACAAATACCCATTGTTTATATATATATTTTATATTGTAAAAAAAAAGGGTCAA
>ONZK01001655.1:93688-104856 GCA_900322385.1 Pharnaceum exiguum | reverse complement strand
TGATTAAGATGTGATTAGTTGTGATTTTAGAGACCACTTACCGATCTCCACATTGTGCAACTTTCAAACATTGGAAAACTAAAATAAGGTTAACCATCACTGTGACTAATACAATATGATTAGGACAAATGGCATATCTGATCAACCATTTTAATTATTCAAATGTTCAAATATATAACATTTTGGGCTTATTTTAGCATTAGATTCTGATCAAATCTAGAACCAATGCCATATCTTTCTGACTTTCTCTGATGTTCCAATTCAATATTCTTATCAAAATCACTATCACCCAGCTCTCAGGAGGGGCAGAGAAGCTCATTATTTAGTGGAGAAAACTTGTATGAACCCGTTTTTTATATGAGATCGACTTTTAATGACGCTTCGGGTATATAATGATGACCCATCGACTACATAATAATAAGGATATTTTATCTTTTGCTGCCCTAAGATTTGGCCTAATTATGAATTGGTGTCCCGAGATATCGATATTATTTTTTTGGTGACCTGAGGTTTGCTGCCGTTAGCTTTTTAGTGGTTTGTCCGTTAAGTGGCATGTTTGACTGTTAAAAACAAGGGCACTTAAGTCTTTTTACTTAAAAAAATTTGATACTTCTTTTTTCACCCCAAATACCAAAAATGGTATTTTTTTTCTTTCATCCATTTGGACATATTGGTATTTTACATTATCATTGTGACATTAAGGTATTTTTCATTTGACATATAAACCCTCAAAGTATTAAAATATTAATTTTTCCAACTTTGTTTATTATACAGAAAGTTTAATTATTTTTCTATGCAAAATGACATTATTAAAAAGCTAATTTGAAAAGGGGTAAATTGGACATTTAACATACATAAATTTGAAAATCAACTGCCACGTCACCAATTTTAACAGTCAACCCTTCAACCGTCAAACCACTAAAAAGCTAACGGCACCAAACCTCAGGTCACCAAAAAAATAATATTCAAACCTCGGGACACCAATTCATAATTAGGCCAAACCTCAGGGCACCAAAACGTAAAATATCCTAATAATAACCCATTTCACCCGATCTTATATATGAAACGGGTTCACATAAATTTTTCTCTTATTTATTTCTTGAGCAAATTCTAACAAAAAATAATCAAAAAAAAAGGGTAAAAAGAAATCAAAGAACAAGAGAACAAACATCCCCACTTCCCAATCCTCTGACTCAGATGATCTCTCATCATCTGCCAAACTATAACTGCCACATTCCCCACTCTTGTGTCTCTCTGTATTCCTCTCTCTCACATATCACTTTACATCTGAAACAAAAGCAAATTGAGAGGGAGAGACGTACCCACATGCAAAACATCGTAACAACAACAACATGTCAACACACACTTCCTAAAAAAAACACCATAACATAACAACCAATATACATTCAAATTATGATCATACTCCTTATATTTCTCATTACCAACCTAGAATATTTTGATCATCTAACTCCTACCCACAACCTTATATACTGATATACCATACAATTTGCACCAACCCAACAAAAGAAAAGAAAAGAAAATAAAAGTGGAGGAGAAAAAAGATATAAAAATAGAGGGGTCTAGCTCTAGCCAAAGTCCCAAAAGGCTAAAGAAGCTCTTTGAAAGAGCTTTAATGCCTAAACCAATGAAGGAACTTTTTAAGGCTAAGCCTAAAATTAAAACTCCTGTTGATATTGTTTGTAGAGTCAGAGAACTTTTGGTTTTCTTTCATGGGAATAATAATGATCATGGCCCCAAATGGCAAGAAAAGGTCTGTTCTTTTATTTCATTCTCTTCTTTTTTTGTTGTTTTTCATGGTCATCTGTTAATTTAGTTAATTCTTGTGATGGGTATTATTTTTTTGTTTGTGTTGTTTATTTTTTCTTTAGGAATATGAGAACTGTAATGAACATGGTTTCCTGTTTAGATTTGTGGTAGGGATTTTTTTTTGGTATGAAGGACTGCTCAATTTGGTTAAACCTTTGATATATTTTGGTGGGTTTTGGTTGAAGTTTGGTTGAAAAAAATAGGTTTTGTATGCCTTGAATGATCAGGAACATGGCTATTATGAAGCAGAAAGACATGAATTTTGAGTTGTGACTGCTTGATCTTTGCTGTATTTATGTTCATGTGTGGCCTTTGAATGTTAATTAATAACCACAGCTTGGTAGCAGGGAGCAAAATGTACACTTTAGTGGTTATTGGCTCATTGCTCACTGTAGTTTTTTTGTTTTGTTTTGGTTTTCGGCATTGCGGCTTCCTTGCATCCCTAGTTATTTGTTTCCTAAGCTATTTGTGAAGGCAATTTTCAGGGCAGAACCTTGCTTAGCTATGGTGTGTCTTGTTCAATGTCCTGTTGAATTATGCATATTTCTGAATTTGATGATAGTGAGGGTGAAGGACCTCTGATTATGTGAAAATCTGAATGCTCAGATGGAGGAAATGGGAAGACTCATTGCAGAACTGAAATTCATTCTTTATGGAAGTAGTGAATCAGAGCCTGTCCCAGAAACTTGTGCTCAAGTGACTCAGGAAGTCCTTCGGGAAAATACTCTTCGTCTTCTCATAGTATGCCTTCCCAAACTTGACTTGGAGGTGAGTAGAGTTAGTAGACATCTCTGATATGCAGTCTCACAATGATGTTTTCTGCCACTCTTAACTCTATTGATCAATTCTTAATATTGATCAACCAAAGTTATATGCTTGTTGGACTTCAGCGTGACCTTTGGCCAACTTCTTCTTATTAAAGGTTGATTTCTCTTAGGCGCGAAAAGATGCTACCCAAGTGGTTGCGAATTTGCAGAGGCAACAAGTTCAGTCACGTCTGATAGCTTGTGATTACTTGGAAGCCAACATTGATCTCATGGATATTTTGGTGTCAGGGTACTTTTCAAACTTTGAGGCCTTTAGCTTTTAGTAGTTGATTGAATAGTCTTTTCCAGGTTTTTTTTTAATAGTTTGCGTCTCTACATTTAGGTATGAGGACCATATAATAGCTTTGCATTACGGCAATATGCTCAGGGAGTGTATTCGACATCAGAGTATTGCAAAGTAAGTTCTAAAGGTAGTTTAATTTCTTCACATTTCAGAAATGTTTAAAGTTAGAACTACCATCCTGTCAACGAATCCATAGCCACTGTTTTAGTTTTTGTGGTTTTCACTGGCAGTTTATCAGTCACCATTTGCATCTGTTCAACTGTTACAAGGGTTCATCTGATTTTGTAGGTATGTGCTGGAATCACATTTGCGGAAGTTTTTTGACTACATTCAGCTTCCAGATTTTGATATATCATCAGATGCTTCAGCGACTTTCAAGGTTCCATCTTTAACCTGTTGTGTGTGTCATTTACTCAAATTTGCATGTCCTTCTGACTTGTTAGTGGATTGAATTTGATGCAACCCCAGAGGGATCCCCCCTTCCCCAAAATACATTTATTTTTCTGCTTGATTGTTCCCCTGTGAATGTATCAAGATGTGAACCCTCACATAATTTTCAATCTTAAGAAGTACTCTAATAGAGGTTAATGGTTTCCCTTCCTTCTTTTTTTACCCCTGGATTTGGCAAGGAAGTAACGTTTGTTGCTGATGAAGTCGAAAGAATTTTTACTATCTTTCAGCTTTTTGGTGATGATGGGCTAAATCAAAATGGCTATATAATACTTCTTGTTTTTAGTGAAGTTGCGGGAAGTCAATATTTCAATGCAGCAATCCATTCGGGGTTGGGGGTCACTCATAGAAACAGCTGCTCTGTTTTTTTTTTTCAACAGGGGAAAGGTAATGAACATCCTGACCCCAGCACCCCCCTTGAAGGGGATTACAAAGGATTAATGTTGCTGTTGTTGTAGTTGTAGTTGTTGTATTTGGCAAGGAAGGTGCACCCTTAGGCTGGCCTTTTGTCCTACAGGCTACAATCACAAATACCTGTTCAATTTTATCTTCTTTTTTTTCTTGATGGAATTTTCAATCATATAGTTAGTAGTCTTTATTTTACATGCTAGTGAAGCATGCTGACCTTTTACATGATTATGTGGAAGACTCCCTCTGAAAGTCTGAACTTACACTTCTGTGCCTTCCCACAGAAAACTCCCCAAACTTTTCCAAATGCAACATGGTCAAATCACTGTTCTCTCAAAGCATTGCTGTACTGTTTAATTTTTAGTATGTCTGTTGAGAATCTCCTGATTTTACTTTTCTTCTTATTAACTGATATCTGTATTGCTCCAAAAAATAAATGGCGAGTGCATTGGACTTCACATTTATATGTTTCATGAGCTTGTTTGTCCCAGCTTTTCCACTTGCATTTCTCTCTATATGATTACCTGAAAGTTCACTGTAGAAGTGTAGATCAATTCACTGAATCTTTTTCAGCATGAACCACTTTTAGGCAGTCCCACCAATTCTATCTGTGTTTGTGTTTCCATTGGTAGACATTTGGAATGTTACTGCAACTTTTTGATCCATGTGACGAGTATCAGAATTAGTGAATTACATTCACTATGCAAGACCAGCTCTTCTGTAGGGTAAAATAGGGGGTTGAGTCAGTCCCCTATTCTATGGTGTTTTGTCTGCTTCCTTTTTTATTTCGTAACTCATTTACCATTCTGATTGAACCTGATATTTGAAGATTTCATTTGGTTCTGAGGCCACATCTAACAGACTAGTCAATAGAGTTTGCATCATGAGCAGCCATTTCTTCACTCTTCAGTTCGGTTTACTGCTTCAAACTTTCTAGTTTGTACTGGTCTTTCTTAATATGTATTTTCTGCAGGAGTTGTTGACTAGGCATAAATCAACCGTGGCAGAGTTTCTATCAAAGAACTATGATTGGGTAAATGGCAATCGAAGTCTTTTTTTTCTCAAATATTGCGAAGTAGTAGTGTTTACTCAATGCAAATGTTTTGATGGGAAACTTGTTATCTGTTGATTAGTTCTTCACTGAGTTCAACACCAAGTTACTGGACTCTCCCACTTATATCACCAGGCGTCAAGCTATCAAGGTAAAGCACAACTGATAACTGAATAGTTTTGTGAATTCATATTGGCTACAGAAACAAGAATGCACAATTTGATTTGATTTTTTCCTGTCTATCTCCCTGATATGTTTTCCATTTCTTTTCCTGCTGAGTATATATGTTCGGACACTTTCAAGTTCGGCTAGTCATGTTAGCAAGTTTAGTGCCCTTGAAGGTTGAGGGTATTCTTAATTGTCTGCTCAATTTCTTCTCTCTATTCTTTCCAGCTTTTAGGAGACATTTTGCTTGACCGTTCAAATACTGCCATCATGGTCCGGTATGTGAGCTCAAAGGATAATTTGATGATTCTCATGAATCGCCTCAGGGTATGAGCTGAATCTCACTCTCAATTCCTTTTCCTGAAAACCTGTAGTTTTCATGATCAGAGAAGATATCAATTGTTTTCTACACAGGAATCAAGCAAGCCTATACAGATAGAAGCATTTCATATATTCAAGGTGTCTGCTCGATACCAAGTTTCAACTTCTCTTTTACATTCAACCTAAAATGTTTAAAAAGTCGGATTTCTTTTCTTGTTTATATGACAGCTTTTTGCCGCTAACCGTAACAAGCCACCTGAGATAATCAGCATACTTATAGCAAATCGAAGCAAGCTTCTTCGCTATTTTGGGAATTTCAAGTTGGACAAAGGTAATGACTGTAGAGAGCGATAAGAAACCTGTTACTTTACGCTGTCTATCCCAATCTACCTACAATTAGAGACAGACAGACTAACATTAAAACCGCAGATGACATCGCTGCTGAATGCTGATAAATGACAGACGATATATGTTAATCGAAGCATTGTTGGTTCGCAAGTGTTAATTCTCTCAATTCTTCCTTCTTTTGCAGAGGATGAGCAGTTTGAGGCAGATAAAGCTCAAGTTGTAAAAGAGATTGCGGAACTGGAGCCAAAAGAGTGTCGATAATTCATAGTTGGATAGTCTAATGAGGTGATCATATACCAGAGGGAGTCTTGATACAACTCATACAAGTCACTCTAGTACTAGAGTTTATCATACTTGACTGACATTTTGTATCCACTTCTTGATAAAAGAGATACCCTCTCATCCAGATCTTCCATTGTAAAGAGAAAGTTATACTGGTTATTATATTGATTAAAAGCTGATTTGTGAAGAGGTTTGATCAGCCTAATTTATGTACAGGTCTTGATTGTTTGAAGCCAGACTCTAAACTTCCCCTGCCACATTCATTAATTTGCATATAGCAAATGTAAGCTTAATTTAAAAAGACCACGAACACAACACAAATATTGATTTTGCCTACATGAATCCTTTATACTCGTATTTGTAGATCAAAAGAAGATGACCACATGGTTGGGAATAAACCCTATTTCAGCCAAATATTTCAAAATATTTTTTAAAAATTATTGTGAATATTCAATAAATAATGAAAACAAAACTAATAATTTTAGAAGAAAAATGTATAAATATGTTTCATATATGAGTCTAGATATTAACCATCGCTCAATCTCATATATGAAACCGTTCACACAAATTTTTCTCACAATTTTAAACCCATCAGCCACTCCTTGTTTTGTTGTGGTTACACAGAAATGTTAATTATTCTTCGGAAAAAGAAAAAAGTCAAGACTTAAAATTGACCCTCTCCCATTAGTTTCTCATATCACACCTGCATAAACAAAAGAAACCCAAAAACCATTCTCTCTTGTCTTCTGCTCCTGCGATCGATCTTCTTCTTCAATAAGAAAGAACTGAACTTTCTTCTACAGGTAACTTTCTTCTCTTCCTACATTGTTTTTACACTATACTATACCATACCGACTGAATGACATATCACTCTGTAACTTTCTCTCAAATCTTTCAACCCTTTTCACTGCTACCTTCATATGCCCATATATACATACATATGTTGATTGTTGAATATTTGTCTCTTATAATAAGCCTTCAATGTTTGTTTTCTGTGGATTATTAAGTTTGAGACTTTCTTATTCATAGTCTTTTAATGCACACCCTTTTGTAAATTGAATGCCACCTGCATATTCTAAGATTACCTTGGCACTAGGATGCTGCATTTGCTAAAGTTGTGTGCTTTGTGCTATGAAAAAAAATGTAGTCTTTTTGGCACTATGATGCTGCATTTGCCTTTTGCAAGCTTCCTAGTCATTTTTCACTAAATATTAAGTAAACCCATTAGAGGAATTGTAGTTTTAATGTTTCTTCAAGTGTAAAGATCGAATCTTTGGGTATGTAATTCCTGTTTTTTTAATCTAATGTCTGATTTGTTGCTGCATACTTGTTCTTTGATGATCATATATGACTCTATGATCAGACACTCAGAGTTGATTATCTGAAGCTACTTCTGGATCAATGTTGTTTGTAAAAGTTAGATTGCTTTGGTTTTTTTCTCCGACTACATATGTTTTGTATTGTTTCTCTTCAGTTGCATCATAGTATATGGGAGTGTGCTAGAACAAAAGGGTAATACGAAGATGGTGACGTGCTATCCTTCGACTCCTGGTAAAATGGCGATGACTGTGGGTTGCTTAGTGGGGAGTGTCTCTCTATTTATGGTTGGCGTTCATTTCTCGTACAAAAACGTTGCCCCGCAGCAAGCCCGAACCAAAGCTCGGAGTGATTATGTCAGAGAACGTCTGAGAAAGAAGTATGGTTATGGTGAGAAGAAATGAGATGGAGTGTCCTACAGGGTAATTGTTTTCCCATGTTCTTTTTTCATTTAGTGATGCAACAGTAAAATTGGTTTCTGAAAACTTCCGCTCTTGGTGTTGTGGGATTTTGTTTCATCTGCTATGTTGGATATTTTTGTAAAGAAGTAATCTGGGAGGTTTGGACTTTGGAGATACAAAAGCGTGCCTAGAAGAATTTGCAGAGTGGTTTCCAATGTCACTTGCGCTTTACAATAGAGTATTGGTTAATTGAAGTGTTAGTGATAGAAAATTGGATTTGAATACTTGTTAATTTGTGTGAAGATTGTTGAACTGGTCTCTGTGTATGCTGCTTGACTAGGTTTAGGCTGTTGATCATGGCAGAAGTTATTTGCTTCTTAATGTTGAATAAGTTCCTTCTTTCGCTAATTGAGAGACCAAAGTACGTGTACTCTTGAGTATGAAGACTGAGCTGCATTTTGGCCTTCTTATATTCTGAAGCCAGGTTGTCAATTGCCTTTTCTACTTGGATGTCGTATGTTGGAGATGCATTTGTGAGTTTTTCAAATACTTGATTGTTCAGAATTTCACTTTACAGTGAACAGTGGTTGAATCGGTCGCTTTTATGATGGACAACTGCAAGTCTACAATGTAGATCATAAGAACCTGTGTTGGTAACTTGGGGTTTTCACATCAATCAAAGATCATTATGGTCAGCGTTACTGGCTGTGAACTTGTGATGTGTATTTTTATCCTGCAGCATTCAAGAACATGAAATTGCAGTGCCTAAATAATAAAGAGGCTTCAACTGAATGCGTCACATTCTTCTTCTCTTCTTCTTTTGAACCTTGTTCGTAGAACTTTTGGTGATATTATCTCGCCTGTGAACTTACAGATTAGATGTATTGGTAATGCGACAATCGTGCCAAGATTGCATCAGTTTCAGATTCGAAGATCAAGAACATTTTGGGTGGCATTGATAGCAGAACTGAGTCATTACTTTAGTTGAATGTAAGTTGCTGCTCGAATGTTGTATGTAGAAAGTAGTTGCTCGAATGGTCGTGAGTGGGGTTCGAAGGAGAGGCAGGCCGAAGAAGACTTGGGGAGAATGTATTAGACATGATATGACTACCCTATCACTTAGCGAGGACATGGCCTTACATAGGAGTTCTTGGAGAATGAGGATTAAGGTAGTAGACTGTTAGGGTAGGGGGTTAGACCTGTTAGGATAGGGGGTAGTGTCATTCTGGAAGGACTTGGTGAGTCTGTTGTACATTGTTGTGTTCGCACTAATATGTTATTTGTCGTCTTTCTTGCAATTTTACATGTGCTATTACCTATGCATGACGGAAGCTTGACATGTCTAGCCACGTCTATATTTTTATTATGGTTATATTGGTTACTAACGAGCTTTCATTGCAGGTACAAATGTTTTAGGTATATTGGTTTCTAACGGGTTCTCTTTGCATGTACAAAGCGGTGCTCACAAAGGTACCAAGTGGGTCATTCTGGAAACAGTCTCCCGATTTTCCAAATCGGGGTAAGGTTGCGTACATCAGGCTCCCTCAGTACCCTATCTTAGATGGGATAACTGGGTTTGTTGTTGTTGTAGAAAGTAGTTGGTAGCATACAGATATGTTTTGAATCACCTCTAGAACAGTACGTTTATATAATTATATTCTGGCCTTTATTCTTGATATGGAACATGGTAATAGTTGAAGGTGTAACTGAAGTGGCATTGAATAGAAATAAGATGACTGCCAATGAGAATTGAATTCTAGTTTTTGATGGGAATGTGGAAGGGCAAAATTGCATTATATGCTTTTGTTGCTCGGAATTAGGGGATTGCCTTGTGGCCTTGTGGGTCAATCCCCTTATCCCTCTTACTGCAATTTTGCAGAGGGCAAGATAGGTCTACTTGGAAAATATCTAAGCAGAAGTCTTGTCGAAGACTCGGCGATACTCAAGAAAGACCTGTAACAAACTACGAGCATTCCCAACAATAACAAACAACATCGAATTCACTATAATTCACATTCAATGGAAGTGTTGAAGGTCATTTTTGAAATTGGCCGAAACGCATTGATGCATTAAACTATTAACATCTCCCAACCCCCCACCCCCCAAAAAAACTACTTCTCATGTCCATCATGTTTGCAATGGACGGCTAGGATCCCATATTAATGAGGTTGTACCTTGGATACATTCTAATGAGGTTGTACCTTGGACACATTCAAGAATTGGATTCTATCTTGTATGTAGACTAGTTGGACAACGTCGGACGTTGCCAGGAGCCAAGAACCCTTATAATAATGTATTATGCGTTGGGTTTTGGTTGATTTGTGAGGTTTCAGAATTAATTGTGAGTTTGTGACTTGGTAACTGTTAGGAAATATGGTGAATAGCTTGAACAACAATAGAAAAACATGAACAACAAGATGTATGTGGAAACCCGAGAATCGGGAGAAAAACCACATCTCCACTATGAAATTAATCATAACACACAATATCCAAGAGATCTCTCTCATCCTAGAGACTACAAGGAACCCCAACTACCTGTATGTGTATAGCCGCATCAACCTCACACATATGTTTAACTCAATTATCGCACTCTTTATGCCTATGATTTTAAACCCCCTTTTGTGTTTGGTTGTTTGTGATGTCCCCACCATGGGTGCATCACCCCCGTGTTTGTGTGCGACTCAAACTCCCCATTGACATAGCTTAAGTCTCCCTTCAAATGGTACAAACCCATCCCCTAAGGTTTATACCCACATGCCCATAGGGCATGTTTACAAGAGTCTCTCACAACCCCCTTACATTGTACTCTCTCTTGTCCCCTATTTTTCCACCATAATAATAAGCCTACAACATCTCCTATTTATAGGCTAGCCCCAATGCTAGATCTACATCTAGAATATTCTTATGACTTGTAGAATAAGTCACAATAACCCACTAGGATTTTTTTTCCTATTGCTAAGAGCAACTCTACTACAATTAGGAAACTAGTAAAAAAGAAAACCATTGTCAAATATTAGTCTTACTTTAACAGTAACAAAAGTAAAATGATCGCGTAACTCTAATACTTCTATTTACGATGTATTATTCCTCTGTTTTTTTTTTTTTTGATGGATTATTCGTCTTATGCTGTTTGTTCTTTGAGCAATTGTTGATAAATTATTTGTGGTTGATTGAAATGTAACACTATTTGTGCAATACGTTAGAAGTCTAGATTGCAAAAATTTTGAATGGAAAAATAATATTGGTATAAAATTATCAAGTACATTCCGATCAGTTATGCCTCGAATAATTGAAATTTGACCCCTTGTTGCAACAAAGCGAGTGTTTGGAAAAGATCAATTGCAATGAATTATAGATAGTTATTCCTTCTAAGATTGGGTATTGGGAAAGTCTGATATACACAACTATATCAGCCTTACCCTGAAGGAGCCATAGTTGTCGTAGTGAATAGTAGCTAACATTGCTTCATACGCATTGTAAGTGGTTTG